>JAHWFP010040993.1:8272-30823 GCA_023313725.1 Lithobius niger
CTCCTATTACCATTTCTACAGCAAATTTTAAGCGTAGTGGCAGAACTTCTCTCACTCAGCCGAGGTGCGATCTTCAGAACATTATACAGGGTGGTTCACAAAAAAACTGACGACCCAAAATTATCTAAGTCCAAACTTTTTTGTTAGCACGCTCCAGAACCGTAAAGGGTAAGATGATGCCTAATCTAATCGGTAGTTTTGAATAGGGGGTGGTAACTGTACTTACAAATAATGCATTCCAAACTTTCGCACTCTGCCTTCCTTCCAACGCTTGGCCGATATCAATAACACCAATATGGCTCCAACCAACTTCCGGTTCTCGTATGAATGAGATCTGATGAGATTCGCCGAAGGTCAATCCTACAATATATTTATTTATTTATTTTATTTACTAAATTATTGTAACCCTCTATAAAGAGCGTGACAGCAATTTCAGGTGAAAACAACAATTTCACGAATCTCATTCAGGCAAGAAGAATATGTCGGTGCCTTTGGTTGTACCCCGTTCTCGCCTCTGCTGTCGCCTGAATGAGATTCGTGAAATTGTTGTTTTAATCTGAAATTGCTCTCGTGTTCTTTGTAGGGGGTTACAATAATTTTGTAAATAAAATAAATAAATAAATATATTGTTGGATTACCATAATGCAGTTTACCATATACCGTCCTAGGATGCACATCCCATAACTCATCATTTCTGTCGTAATTGTGCGATGTACATAATGCATGTATTGAGCAGGGGTTGCCACAAATGTGAAAACGCTGTATATCTTAAAAATTATGAGACTTTAATTTCTAAAATCGAACAGCTATTGGAAAATTAGTTCAAATTTTTGCCTGCGCTAGGATAAATTTTGCAAACAGTATCACAGTGTAACTGTGGCCATGCGTGATTCACCCTACTCGTTGGACTTGTGTTTCTCCAACATTGTGTACCCCATGATAATCATTATGGCGGCTGCCATTCCATACTCTCAAAGCGGAAGTATCGATACTGGCTGCGCCTTAAGTCGTGAATCTGCTAGTTTCCGTCCTAGTTTTGAAAGAAAGTCCCTTTATGGTTCTGGAAGGTGCTAACAAAAAATTTGTACTTATATAATTTTGGGTCGTCTGTTTTTTTGTGGATCACCCTGTATGCCTCGTGGATATGTTGTACCATTTAGATACATTTTGCTATGTCCAGACTTTTTCATTCCCCTGTATAAGGTAACACATCGCAGTGCAATTTTGCGATAATTCATACTAGGGGAAACACTAAGCTTTCTTTCAACTATTATGACCCTTTTGCCTCCTGCCATCAACCCCTTGGTTGATTTTATTAAAATTGGCTGCGTGTTAGTGGCCCAATAGGACCCTTCCCATTCTAGTTGTTCTCACAACAAACGATTATTATTATTATCCGGCTGTTAACTGCTATGCCAGAACCCAGGGCAATCATGAACGAAGCTACTTTTAACTCTTGGCTCCTCAGTTAAGTTAGACAAATTAACTGAAATGTCCTGCACTGAAAAACGTTGGTTGCCCTGGTTTGTTACTAGTTATTACAAATACTCTTTTAACAGCCAGCTCTTTATATTAGTGACTGGATTCTCTAATGAAGAAGAAATGGACGAATCTCTAATTATAGCAGGTAATAATGAAATGAAATAATTCCTTTAAAAGCTATGCAACTCAAAATATCATTAAAGCCCTAATCTTACTTTTCCCTTTGCAATTTATCAATTAACACTTAATATTGTTAACATTACCAGGATTTTAGACATACACTACAACAGTTTTAACACAAACGTTTGAAATGCAACTTCAATTTTAGAAATTTCCGTAAAATTACGATACAAAGAACTGGTAATTCATTTCTAGGTCTTTTAACCGCAAAACTGTGAGCTTAGCTCCAAATTGAAAACTGATATTGGCATTTGTGCTGCCTATTTTGTAATCAGTATAGGCATCACACTGAATCAGAAGATTAAAGCTAAAAAAACAAAGAACTGGAACCCTGCTTACCAGTTCTCTGTACCGTAATTTTACGGAAATTTGTAACAGTGTTCTTGTTTCAAGAAAATTACACTTAGGGACCGGTCATTATTTATTGCCAGGGGAAGGCCGGAGGAAATTGGTGGGGGGGGGTGGGGGGGGTCATACATTTGTTTAGTCAAATCAAGAGGGGGAGTCACACAAAAAAATGACCAAACTGGAAGAAGTGTATTTTTAGACCTCAAAAATGACACTTTCAGCAGTAAACATTTCTAAAAACGCCTCTGCTTCTGGAGGGCAAGCCCCACAGATGGCCGCCCCCCCCCCCGTGGTATGAGTCTTGACAAAGTTTTGAAGCTGTTTGTAATAGCAGTACCAGTAGTAGTAGTGTACCAGTACTAGAAGTATACTTTTTTTTCAATAAACTTTCTAGAAAAGCCTTGCATCCCGTTACTTGGCGGTTGTGTTTTGGTTCTGACTATGGGCCTCAAAAATTACACTTTCAGCAGTCAACATTTCTAAAAAGGCTTTAGCTTCTGGGGGAGGGGAGAACAAGCCCCCACAGACCCTCCAGGATATAAGTCTTTACAAAGTTTTTAAACTGTTAGTAATAACAGTACCAGTAGTAGCAGTGTACCAGTATACAAGTATACTTTTTTCAATAAGCGTTCTAGAAAAGCCTTGCATCACGTTTCTTGGCGGCTGTGTTTTAGGTGCTGACTATGTTTCGCATCTGGGCATACAAGCAAATAGTGCTTTCATTACACCAAAAATTTATAGGGTAGGGGAGGAGAATTTGTGACTGAGACCCATTCTGAAACGCCTTGGATACAGTCGTATTAGTTCAGTATTAGTTTATAGAGGGCACCATGTGTTTTATGTGGGTATTTCTATTCAATTTTGAGCCTAAAATGAAACTAAACTAAACTAAACGAAACTAGCTTGATTTTAATTATTATTTAGCCTAGGTTAGTTGTAATTTAGTTTACTTTAGATTTGGGCTGAAAAATGAGTAAAAATTATCCGATGGAACATGCGGTGCCCTCTGAAAACTCGGACTGAACTAATGGGGACCGATCTAACGTGTTTCAATAGGGACTTTTTAGAGTTATAAATTCTCCTTCAAACCCTATAAATTCTTGATTACACTTATTGTATGAAACTCGACGCAAGATGATTATATGGGTGTAAAGAACATGGGTGCTTTATAGAACATTTTTAAGACGTGTCTTTTCGTTTAAAACGAGGCACGTTTTCTTTACAACTAGTGGAAACTTGTCGGTGCAGAGTGCTACTTTCTTAATTTGTCTACAAGAAATCTTCTGCAGTAACTCCCCCCCCCCCCCCCCCCCCCCCTCCCCCCCTCCCGGGGGGGGGGAAGACATTATTTTTGGGCCTTGTGTAGGGGTCAAGATTTTTTTAGGGTTTCAGAGGGGGAGTCATCGAAAATTTGGTGGGCACATTTTTATTTCCTCCACAACCCCCACTCCTTGAGCTGTAAATAATGACTGGTTCATTATTAGAAATGGGGTAGTGACTGTGCGATAATTAGGTAAAAAATTTGGATATTAATAAAACATTATCTAGATCTAGTGTATGGTGTAGAGCTGAATTATGGGTGAAACAAAGGTCTTATTGCAGTATCTGCAGGGTTTTAATTTTTTGGTGTGGTTCCTTCATGCAAACGTATACTTACTGAATCACCAGCAAAATATTTTCCTCCATTATTCTTGAGCATTTTGTTTATTCCCTCCAAGCAGTCTGGTGCTATTTCATTCAACCATACTTTCCCGAGTTGTTCCTAAAATGTGAACCATTTTAAAATTAAAATTTCATTACAGCTATTAGCCACCTCTTATGAAACATTGAAAAGAATTGCATCGTAATAAGTGGAACATTGCCAAAAGAAAACTAAGCCATTTATAAATAAATAAATAAATAAATATTTGTTGTGAAGCAACAGGTATGGCAAAGATCAGATACGATCACTAAAAGTCAGCCTAAAAGTGGGACGTGGAGAATGCCAACAGTAAAAGGTAAATGGCACACAAATTTAAAGAATAGGGTTTAAAGGAGCAGGGAGAACTGACCAAGCTAAAAGATATACAAAGATAAAACTACAACAAAATATTTTTTTTTAAATACAAAATCATGTCAATACGGGACAGAAGTCCATTGTCATACAAGATCAAAATAGAAGAACAATAAAGCAGCGAACATCAAAACGGGCCGAGAATTCAGTAACCGTCAGAAATTTGAATACATTCAATGTATGTAGTTTTGCTTTAAAGGAGTTTAGGGCTGGCAACATCACCAACTCGCCAGGAAGACTGTTCCACACTTTCACAAATAAATAGACATAAATCGCTGTAAATAATATTAAGGAAAAGTGGAAATTAGCCAACAGCGAAAATTATACACTAGAAATAGCGTAGTTCAGTAAGCCACTTTTATGCACTTACATTTCGTCGTGCAACTCCGACGAAACGTAAGTGCATAAAGATGGCTTACTGAACTACGTTATTTCTAGTGTATAATTTTTGCTGTTAGCTATTTTCCAGTTTTCCTTAACACTTTCACAACACGGTTAGCAAAAAAATATTTATGGCAGTTTCTGTGTGAAGACCCCACAACCAGTTTAAGTGGATGCCCTCATGTTCGTAATCACTACCGCAGTTCAAAGGATTTTGAATAATCAAAACTGATATGGCCATGCAACAAAGAGTAAGTCAGATTAAGGTCGGCCTTCCCACGATTTTCCCAGGATGTCCCAGGATTTCCCCTTTCATCTAAAAAATCGTTAGATTTAGGCATGGAGATGAACCCAATAGAAATGAAGTGAAGGTAACAATTGCGGCCTAAATAACAGAAAAAAAAATGCAAACATTCAAAAGTTGGCTTATTCGTTGAATTTGATTATCAGTGGCCGTCAACCATTTTAACTAGGAACCGACCGACGCTAATTTCAGCATCGGCATCGGATCAGCATCGGCAACAAATACTGATGAAATTTGCGCATCCTTCTGGCTAGCCTGTAATTGCAGCTTTTTTGTAGACATAATTGAAGCGTTTTTTTAAAATAAAAATGTAAATAAAATTACTTTACAATACAACTACAACATACAACAAAACAACCAAATCCAGATTTCCATTAAAGGCTACTTTAAACTTAATGGAACATATTTTGGAAATGCGATTCGTATCAACATTTCTCTATCGTCCACGTCAAGTACGGTCCCAAAGGTCTATTTTCCAACCGTTAGTCAATCCTTTGCTCAAAATCCATTTGAAAATGTGGCGTCTACGAGATTTTATATGGAATATTGGGAGTATATTTTTACAATTTGGTGCGCTTAGATATTGGGTTGACTTTCATATGTTAACTGTAACGTTTCGTCATTTCCGATCTACGATGATACACTTTTAGCATTCATGCTATCACGTGACCGTGTTTCGTCTGCTACAATTTTCTTATCGCACGTGTAGCACCGACTCACGTGAAGAAGCGAGCGTAGTTACGTAGTAGTATAACTGCGCTTAATCTTGTAAAGTGGTATGTCGGCAACATGTGCGGACTGGGACCTGCATGGTGGGAATAGGGTAAGAACGAAGCTAATATCTATGTAATATGCTTTTTCTGTTTAAAAAAAAAAGTTGCCTGACTCAAACAGGTGTCAAAGATCAGTTACATATAGTGGATCAGCATCGGTATCAGAACAGCATCAGGAAAAATGGTACGGGCGCCAGATCGGATTGACTAAAAATGAGATTCATCAATTTTAACATCTTGACAGAAAACAATAGAGTAGACAAAGCGTCGGTACTGAGTCAACAATCACTAGCATTCACCCACCCGAAACCCGAGATTTATTTACCTGTAAGGTAGTGGTACAGGTGATTCTTAAAAGAGTTCATTGGTTTAGCATAAATGACAATTAGCGGAAGAGGGTTCCACGTACGGTCTAAACTTTCAGAGTCGTTTTAGTTGTCAATTCATTATCTTTCACATTTATTTCTATTTAATTTTCCTGATATGAACTCTTCTATCAGTGTCTTCCAAAACCCCTACACCAGACTCATCCTTCTGGAGACAGTTTGATACCTTCAATGCACAGAAAACCATGAACAAAACTCAACGGAGCGTTCCAAAAGTACATGTTGAGTTAATATGATGCTGCCTTTCAGCATAGCTGATGGTTCATCCTGCAATAGTCGATAAACTACTCCTAACTATGCACGAAACACGAAAATCAACCATCTTGTGGGCTGTATGAACCTAAGCGCATTGAAGGTAGCACCACTTCCGCTCTTGGAATGCTCTGTTGCATTTGCCGAGCTCTGATTGTAGAGTTTGACGGTACTGGTTGCTGATGTAACAACAAATAGTATGCTTGGTTAGCCAAACTGTGTCTTGAAGGACGTTTTTGACCAAGTTCGACTTGTGGTTTAAAAAGGCACGGTACAATTCGCAAATTTAGCTTTTTCCCAATGTCATCAAAATTCCATCTTTAAAACAACATTTGTTTTGCATATTTCAGAGTGAACAACCCCAGAACCATTTAACCAGTTTTATAGCTTAATGAACTAGCTGAATCCACAACTAAGGCATAGACTCGATGTGGACAGTTTGAAATGAATTAGATAATGGATTCAGATGTTATAGTAGAAACAAATACGTAAAATAGACTCATAGACGGACAGACAATAGCACAGGAGGTGAAGAGTCTTTACTTTGGTTGGCACTGTGCTTCCATAAAAAAAATAAACTTACAAAGGCAAGCAAGCCCTTTGATAAAGGGAAAGCTAGCTGGTGAAGGATACAAGAAAACACTGCAGAAAACTCTGCCCCTGTTTCCGTGCTATGTCCCCGGGTAATATTTAAGGGTTCCATGCCAGAGGCATTAAAGTAACTGAGGAACAATGGTATGCTCGCCAGAGAAACTAGAAATCAACAGCAATAAACTAGCGTTCGAAAAAGGGGCAAGCAAACTAAGCGGATTCAACTCGCATTTCAATCAATTCGATTTCGAATTTAAAGGTGGGAATTCAGAACGCGGTTTAAGCAACTCGTTCTAATGTTTGTGTTGCTACTTGTCAAGTCCATCATGTCCGCCATCCAGCACATTAACTGTAGCCGCAGGAGGACGACATAGAGCTTTCATTTAGTGTCACTCTGCCAACAAAAATACAAAGCATCAGGTTTGACTCTCATTACACTTGAGGCAGAAACATGCCAGAGGCACAAACGACCGATCGTATACAGATAAAATTGAGCCAAACAATTTTGAAAATAGGCGTGAATGGCTAGCAACACTGGTACAGTAACTTCATTCACTGCATAACCACATAATCTTGCATTTGGCAGATTCCATTTCTTTTATCTTTGGGAGGTTTCAGTAACGGAAGCCAACAAGTCGACAAGTATTCGTAAGCGGCTAGCATGCAGGGTGTCCCGTGCTGCTCGTGCTGCTTTGCCAGAGACGGAGACGCATGGCTTCGGTGACATTGTGGGGTACACTGCATTTTTATTTACAGAATTCTATTGCTAGTCAATTTTTAATTGGTCAAATGTGCTTCTGTCATCTTTCTGTGAAGGCCATGAGAAACCATCATGATTCTCTGCATTTTGATTGGCTAAAGATGCAGCCAACTGTTGGACAAAACTGGGTATTTTCAAACGGACATGTAAACACAACACTAGTTCAAAATCGAGTCAAAGAAATATATTACCTTGAGGGATGAAATACTTGACACAAAACCGGCCTAGTCCACAAAAACGGTACACTAGTCGTCAAACCAAGCACAAAAAGCTGTGATACAATGTCAGTGCCATTAAGCTCTTTTACCGCTAGCTTTTGGTAACAATGTCGAAACAAGGTTGTTATCAGTAAGACGTCCGTTAGTAATATTAGTCCAATGCATAACCAATTGCTACTGCTGTTAAAGTCTTACTTTCTTTTCTTCATCTTTAGTCTTTCTGGCAAAGGTTCGCAGTTTATCAACGCAGTCTTGTATGGATTCCATGGCCATGTCTGCCATTGCTGATTCTATCTTATCTTTGCCGTCTAGACCTGCAAAAGAAAGGAGGTTATTATATTAACCAGTATCAGAATGTATTCTAGCGTAGCGAGACGACGCGTAACACCCGTCGTAGCATATTGGGCTTCACTGCAGTCCCCATATGCTACGAAGGGTGCTTCTATTTATTTCCCATGAAAATATTCAAATATCAGTGCATGGAGTCTTGCTGAGGGTCGGAGTCTGATTCTGGGTTAGGGTTGGCATTGTTTACTGGCCGTGGTACAGCATACAGACCTTGTTAACTTGTGTTTTCCTTTGATGCGTGCAAACACTTAAATTTGATAGCGACAGTGTAAAGTAGTAACAATTTACGAAATTTTAGACAAATTAGGAGTGCCATCTATAATTGAATTAATAACAATAATAATAATAAAGCCAATAATACCATGCTATAAAATATGGAGCAATGGGGAAAAATTAAGTACCCTCGAACCAAGAAAGCTTCAAGAATGGCTGAAGATTTTCATGTTGAGGTGGTAACGAAATCCTTGCAAATCCTTGTGTTTTGGTTTACGGTAAGCTCGTTTAAAGCATTTCATGAATAACTCGCACCGAAAAAAGTTTCCGGACCCCCCCTTTTAGAGCCAGTGAAAAATGTTGATCCCCCTTGAAGGGCAGCAACAAAATTTGTAGCCCCCCTCTTTTTATCCCACCCCCCCCCCCCTCCCCTGCTGAGAAAATCAGAGCGGTCCCTAAGAACTGTCGGGCATTGGCAGGAACCAATGAGCGAGCGGGCGGGCACAGGCTTAGCACTCCAGTGCAGGGGTGGGGGTGGCGGTAATTCGGGGGGGGGGGGGTGCAGGGCGTGAGGAGTGGTTGTTCGCTAGAATGGCGTATGTTACGCCGGTGTCAGCTAGATAGCATTAAACAAAGAAGCACAGTTGAGCCATGTAGACAGTTAAAGAAAGAGAAGTGAGCAGCAGTTATGAAGAAAAAATTCAAGTGCAGTTGTTGTGAGTCCAGGAAACCCCATTGTGATGCCTGGCACCACCTAGCGTAAGTTTGTTGTACTGACATTAATTATGGCAAGGTAGCAGAAATTGTGATACTGTCGAGTTACCCTAGTGGTCTAGTGGATATAGAGGCCCAATCCAAAGACCTGGCTTCAATTCTCAGTCTTATGAATAGCACGTCTTAATTGCTGCTCACTCGTCATTCTTGGCTGTTGGCAACGCTGGCTTCATTGGTCTTCTTCGTCAAACGCTAATCTATATAACCGCTAATGTTTTGAAAGGATCGACCTTCTCTGAACATGCTATTTGTACAATACTTGTATGTGTATTACAGCTAAAATCGTTTAAAAAACCTTTTCTAGGTATGTCTAAAATGTGCACAAACATGTTAATTTGAAACACGGGTTACAGTCAGTAAGCAATTCTCTTCTGCCGTTTCGTCCATGTGTTTTCTATATTTGATTTTGAACAATATGTAATCATGCCAATACCAAAAAGCTAACAAAAATCAGTAGTAAGTGTTTAAAAAGTCGGGCGCAGAATATACATTGTAGGTCGCAGACTTTACTGTTGTGTACTGCAAGAAAAGGACTGTTATGGACTGTAGGTCTATGAATTTTAACTGAAAATACACAACATCCTGTCCACCCATTTCTTGCGATGAGGAATAGGCGACTGTCATTACTACATAAAAAACCAAATAGAATCGGTTAGTGATGAATAAAAATCTATGTCAACATGTTTTTGTTGTGTTTTGTTGATTTAAGTGTCAGATTACACGGGTGGGGATTGAACCCTCGACCGCTTAGGCCAAAGGCCGAAGCTAAATCTTCTCAGCCATACTGACACTTTTTAAAAAAGAAATGGCTAAATCCAACATGCAGACATAAATGCATAAGCAATTACTTTCCCATTCGCCACAGGTAAAACTTTTTTGGCGTGCCTTCACACTGATGAGGCCAGATTACTTGATTTCATGCTTTATTGGGTGACCTTTCGTTACGCAGCAAGAATAACGAAGGAACACGCAATAAATTTTGAAATCAAGTAATCGGCCATGTCAGTATGGCTGAGTGGTAAGGTTTTGAAACCAAATTCCGAAGCCCTACCATTCAGCCACACTGACACGGTCGAATTACGTTTTCACGCTTTATTGCGTGCTCCTTTCGTTATACTTGCGGTGTAATGAAAGGACACCCAATAAAGCATGAAATTAAGTAATTTCACCACGCCAGTGTGAAAACACGCCATAAAACGTCCCACCTGTGGTGAACGGGAAAGTATTTGCTTAGGCATTTATGTATGCATGTTGGCTATAACCATTTCCTTTTTAAAAAAGTGTCAGCATTGCTTAGAGGCTTCGACCTTTGGCCTCAGAGGTCAAAGTTCAATTCCTCACTCGGGCAGTGTGGCATTTAAGTCCTGAAGTCACTGAAAATATATATGCATCTGTATTTATTTACAGGAAGGACAGATTCGAGTAAACTATTAATTTGGTAGTTACTGAAATAATCTGCTACATTTATTAAATGTACCAACTGCTATAAAAATTATTAACCGCTAGTAGCAATCTTCTAGTTTTCATTTAACTTTCGAACTATTAATATGTGCGATTAACTTGGCTAATAGGATTAACCTTGGCAGCCTTTCCTGGTGGAATGATATCACTACCTTCAAAGGCCGACCGTTTTTGGAAACTTGGCGGGTTTTTCTACCAGTTTTGGTTTTGGGTGGATAAGTTTTAAAAGCTTGAACTTCCTTTGGAATCTGTTTCACTAACAAAATCCAAAGTGTGGACTAGGTGCAAGATTAAACAAAAACAGACCAAAGTTATCCTTACCAAATTCTCTGGCCAAATAGCGCATGATTCCAAGTGATGAAGAGATAATGTGTCCATCCACTTCGAGAACGGGAATTAATCCAAACGGTTGTTCTGCAATTAAAAAAACAAATAAACGTTTAACTAATAAGTTAATTTTAGTTTATACAATTTTTTTGGAGCCGTACATCATCTTAAGTAAAGTTGATGAATCGGCTCAATTTTGCTCAATCGTCTCAGTTGGCTCAATCAGTTCTCTTTACTCAATTGGCTGATTTATTTAAAAAATTTTATGCGCGATTTATTTTAAATTGAAAATTCATTTTTACAATTTTGTGACTGGCAATTGGTGGCGAGGCCCTAATCATTATTATCAGGTCACATTAAATGTTTCCAGGGATCGGAGCTAGCCAGACATAATTAAGCACTCTCAAGTTTCCCATATAAGGAACACACTCTTTTCTGTAGTTACTTTTGGTAGCGTTTAGAAAGACTGAAAATATAAGATTGCAATGAAGACACAAGAGAGAAATGGATTAGACCAGTTATACCAGTTAAGTCCTGAAGTCACTGAAAATATATTTGTGTCTGTATTTATTTACAGGAAGGACAGATTCGAGTAAACTATTAATTTGGTCGTTACTGAAATAATCTGCTACATTTATTAAATGTACCATCTGCCACAAAAATTATTTTAAATGTTTTTCTTGCCCCAGTGTATACCCTGTTTTTCTTGGCTCCAACATAACATCTGTATATATATTTTTCCTAATGAGCAAACTTAATGATGAAAAGACCATGATTTAACAAACGAAGCTTCAATAATGCTGGCCATTACCCTGGAACAATCAGCAAATGGGTGAGCGGGTTCATTCTTGCCAGGGCAGCAAAGAAAAAGGAGGTTTCTCTGTTTAGGCTAAGTTTAGTTTTAAGTTTAGAGGTGGAGTGCATAGCGCACGGCTTGTAGACTCCAGTAAGTTCAATAAATAAATAAGAAAAAGCAGCGAGCGGCCAACAATGAGAACGGTTATGCGCACTAACAATTAGAAACAAACACTATTGCTTCAATAATGCTAACTATTAGAGCTGAGTTGAATCAGCGGGAATCAGCTAGACCAGCGTATGTTACGCCTTGGCTGAAACCTAACTTCAAAGGTGGACCACTTACCGTTGCATAAATTCACACAAAATAGCACATAAAAGAACGACAGCCTGGCATCTAAGTGTGGAGGTATTACCTAACTATGCATGTCTAGCGTGAAATTTGCCCTAACACATATGTTGCTTATGCTAGACCTACGCTATAAGCTTAAGTTAGCCTATCATCAACTTTAGGTCTCCAGTAATTTCTTTACACTTAGATCATCCTATAGTACAGTAGTTCAGGAAAAAGACATCGTAGATTACAATTTAAAATGTGCAGCATGATTTTTTCTTCTTCAAATATAACGAACGTCTACTGTAAAATTTTCTTAAACCCAACATCATGAATGGCAAAGCTCACTTACTTTTGACTAAGCAATGAAAATTATCTCGGTGTACATGAGCATCACACGCAAGCACATTTATTAAGAAGACTTACATTTTCAAGGCGCACTCACTTTTTTTAATTAGGCTGTATTTATGAGCCACACCCACTTAGTATTCTTGCAACTAGAAGCAAGAAATAACCTGAAATTCCAGCATGGCAATGGTTTTAGGTCATCCAGCATGCAACGAAAACAACAAAAAATCTGAGTTTAGAAGTGACAGGGAAAATGGTTCTAAACTCAACAATATCCAGAAAAAGACAAAAGGAATTTGTTACCTTGTTGTTAAGAATTATACTATTGCAGGTATTTACCCAAACAGTGTCAGAAATAGCTAATCCAGGCAATGGTGTTCCCATGAAATGAAACCTTATTATGCCTCTCAACAACATCTTTAGCACGCTCAGCAACTTGTTTCGCTTTAGCTGTTCTGACAGCATACAGTTCTGGCCAAGAACTGTAATAAACTGAACTTGTCAAGGACTAGGAGTATCCGTTTCATGCCTCATCGGGTTACCGGTAAAGGTCCAGTCAGATCCATTGATGCATTCTTCCAAAGGGTATTGGGAGCCAGTCAATTGTTTTCAGGCTTTGAGTGTCAGTTTTACAAGTCTAACAAATCTTACAACTGCATACAAACTGCAAATGTCCCTTTTCATACCAATTCATACAACCAATTCTTGCAGCTTTTGCAGAGTTTTACATACTCCAAAATAGACTCCAAATGGTAATGAATGAATTATAGCAGTGTCTTGGTGACGTAGTGAATTTGGTAAAAACGGTTTGAAATGTATTGCCTTAAGCCACATCCGCACACTATAATACAGCACATTGGTTTTGCACAAGACCTCATCACGCAAGCAAAGTCTTCCTGGGATGGGGCTGCTGCTGTCAACAGCTGATGCACAGCCAGCTGTGTAGCCTAACTTGGTAATCTGGCACGGAGACCACTTGTCATCAACCTGCCAGCTTAGATCCAAACTGGGAAATCCTGTGAGATTCTCAGTTACCTTTACTTGTTCCAGCTTACAATCTGTCAAGAGACAGGAGTTTCATCCTCAAACATCCTAGAGATTGCATCTGCCACTTGATTTAGAACTCCCTTTTTGTAATGGATTTCAAAGTCCATTCCTTGAAGTTCAAGGGTCCGTTTCACCAGTCGTCCTGAAGGATGTTTCAAAGATTTCAAAAAAAGAGAGAGCCAAGTGAACTGCAGAAACCAAGCATTTTCAATTTAAGAACTAAATTTTTTTACGAATGGCAGACAGTACGGCACCAAGTTCTCACTCAGAAATATTGTGTTTCTTCTTACATTTTGACAGTTATCTGCCTGAAAATGCAAAAGATTGAGCCCAGGTCACTTGACATTTTGGGGAATCCAAACTGAAAAACTGGAAATGGAGGCATCTGAGGTAACTTCGACATGCTTATCCAAGTCAGGTTATGCCAAAATACATTTTGCTAGACTGTCTTTTAGTTTCTGTACTGCGTCCGATTGTAGCTTTTGCCACTTCCGGAATGTTTTTGAAGAGCTTCTGAAAAGCTTCGAGAACTTATAAAGAGGTGCTGCTTTGAAATAGAAATCCCCGTGAAAGCCCATCATTCTGAGAAATTGACGCAAGCTCTTTATTAATTTCCTGTGGTTCTGGAAAAGGATTACCTTATCCTTCTCAGGATCTGGAGATATTTCTTGGGGACGAATTATGTGCCCCAAGTAGGATACTTCCTATGCAGAAATGTGCACTTTTACAGATTTACTGTTGGGCCTGCTTTTCCTAACCAATCCGGCACATGTGAAATACGATTTAGATAGTTTTGACAGGTAACTGAACAGTGGGCCAATTCGTCCATGTAAATCGTGGGGTGGCTACACGACGTCAGCCAATGCCATCCATGTCCATGAGCTGCAAAAGTATACAAATCCGTTGCATGTCCATAAAACATTTTTTGAACTGCCATGATCCCAGGTGAAAATAAAAATAAGTATATTTCTTACTTGCTTTCGGTTTCCATTGCACCTGCAAGTACCCAGATTTAAGAATGGTAACCGAAGTTGGCCTTAACAGGCATAGAGAATAATTGACCAGCACTGCTGGTCGGCTGGCTATCTTTTGTCCGTCGACCAGCACACGCCACTCAAGTACTCTGGAATTGACAAGACGATGGTTAAGACAGAATCTGTTAGCTGCTGCCTCATCCTTTTTCGGGGCAAGAACTGGTACTGCTCCCCATGGGCACACCGAGCACTCAATGACATTATCCCTGATCCACTCACGTATCTGGGCTTCAATGATGGCTCTGGTTTCCGTGGCAACAAGGCGATGAGACAAATGTATTGGGCGTGTGCTTGGTTCGATCTCTATCTTTTGTTGGTAGAAGTGTGTACTGCCTTGTTTCGATGTCAACACATGTTTGAATTTATGTAAACACCTTCCCCGCAGTTTGCATTGTGCATTAGAACGGTGTGCATATTGAATTTTCTCGTCCACAGGGTATTATCCTTAGCTCGTCAATGACGTTCCACCTCTACCTACATACAGTTGGGCAAGTTTTTCAGTTTTAATCTGACCAACCTTTGCAAAATAAATGATTTCGTGATCTTCTGAACCTACAGGCCAGCCAACTTTTTGGATGTCTGGAATGAGGCCAGTCTAACCCAAGAAATCTCTGTCTAGAATTCCACTATCTACACTACACATTCTCAAGGATAAGAAACATCTGCTAAGTAGAGTAACCATCAGGCCACCTAATTTTCAGAGGCAAAATGAAAAATGAAAAATAGTAGCATTCCTTGTTCCACTTTATGCTCCTCGCCTGCAAGGTGCAAGCATCAGCACCGGAAATGATAGTGGGGCTGGCTCTGGGGATAGATTACATCAGAAGAAAGGTTCTCCTCCCACCTCCTTTGGAGTGATACCTTTTGCACATTCTTGGTTTTTTTGCCAAAATTTACATGTCCCCCACTGTGGTGAATTGAGTATTCCCCACTGTGTTGAATTGAGTATTTGCCGGTTCGATAGCCTCTTGGGTTGAATGCTCCCATACTCCCAGGTTTTACCTTCCCCAAGAACGTAGATGTTGGCCCCATGCCTGGTTTGTTGAGGGTAGGCTTCCTTGCGTTTCTTCGCTCTCGAGTGTTTGCCTCAACAGAGAGTCGATGTTCTACTACAGACAGGGATGGGTCAGATGATGGATAGTAAGTTTTCTGTTTTAGCAGAAATTTACTTACCTATACACCATCCTTGTAGGGATTCAAACTTTCATCCACAGAGGTGCTGTTTGTAAGTTTGGGTGCATGTTGGTTGTCATGTGTTGAATCACTTCTGAATCTGGCGCATCTGGTACTAAGTAGGCATAATGCCTGTAAACTGCTTGGGCGAAACTCGAGAAAGGATTATCACTAGCTTGTGTCCTGTGCTCGAGTTTTCGGTGCAAGTCTTCCTCGCAATTTGGACCTTAACGTTCCAAGTTAAAGTCAGCCTTAAAGATTCCCAGTCCCAAAAGGGACCCAGTAACTCCTCCACCATTCTGAATCACCTTGTAGGGAACAATGGCTCTCATAACGTAGTTTTCTGGCTGATTTAAAGCGATACAATAATGTGATAATGCATCTAAAATTCTGCCGACTGAAATTCTTGTCCAGTGAAACTGGCCATGGCAACGTTTGGAGGCTTCACACTAAAACCTTGAAAAAAGTTCAGTGCCAGATCTCGGTTAAAAAATCCCAGTTTTGCTCCGTAGCATCACAGTCAGGGCCAGTCCAACTCTTGAGTATTTCTGCCTTTGACCATTCAGTCCCTGCTTGGTGGAGGTTGATGTGTTTTATTACGATGCAGTACATCCACGTCCGGTTCCTGCTCAACCGGTTGCCTCCAATTGACATGACATCTCACCAGCTTCAACAGTACATGTTTGACATCTGTGAGTGGTGGATCGCATAAAGTGCAGTTGCTTATGCATGTTCTCATGGTGCTGTTTACCATCCTGGGGTTGTACGTTGTCATCGTCTCCACGCCGATTTGCCTTTGCTTTATACCGACTTTCTAGCTGCTTAAAAACCTTGTCTCAGAAGTCTGCTGGCATTGGGCATGAAACTGCACAATCTCGAAAATCAGCGAAGTTCAGTTCCCCGTTTCACTCATTTTCAATATTTGATGTTTCCTTGGAGAAGAAACTGGTTTTGTTCAAAATCAGAAAATTCGTTGCAAACCTGAACCTGTCTTCTTACCGAGATTCATCAAAATCTTCCCAACTGTTAACAACAGAGTCATTATTCCTCCTGTCTCTGTTTTCGGCTCTCTTTACTGTACGTCCTTCGTAAAAGACTATGCACTAATTGAGGCCATGGTACTGGGGGTTAAATAGTGTTGATGTTACCGATTTAATGCTACTCAAGTCCACTCTTTGGATTTAATTTTTTTTAAATCTTATTCCCGTACAAATAGGAACTCCTGGTGCTATGGTTGGTACTAGTTAACCAACTACAGCATCGGAACAGACGTGCTGGCGTGTTTATTTTCTGTGGAAGTGTCAGTTTGAACTGAAAAACTTGCTTCTCTGGCAAACAGTAGGGACTGATTTAGCCCACAGGAGAACTTTTCCAATTCTACTTGACATCAACACCAAACACCGCCTTTCAAGTTTGCAGATTTAAATTTCTTAAGTTTACTAGTTTAATAAATTACAACTAATAGGAACTCAGTTAGCCTATTACTGTGCTACTAAACTTTCAACTTGTAGCCAAGAGTATGCTCCTTCACTATTTAAGTCTTGCCATCTACTAGGCTGTGCGTTTTTATTCCCCACAGCTAAGTTACTTTAACGGTTTTTCCTAAGAAAAGAAAGGGGTAATTTTATTTCCTATTAAGTTTTAAGTACAAACAACAAAATATTTGGCTTCCATGATCTTTCAAATCCATGGCAGGCTCCCAAAATATGTAATTACCTAACATGACAAAGATCAAGCAAGATTCGGTTTTCTGCTCAATTCCAAGTTTGTCATTGCCGCACAGCTAGGGGACTACTCAGCGAACCTTAGATATTAGGCACAGGCAGCAATGGTTAGTTGCACAGCCCTACGAGTCTCGAGGGTCTATCTTGTTAGGATGGACCCCAAACACCAACTATGGATCTAGACTCAGAATCACTAAAATCAAAATGTATACGATTCCGAACAACAGATTCACATGCAGGGATCAGGGAAAGATGAGTCGTGAACAAAAGGCAGCCCATAGGTTAAGAATTGGCAACTACTTCTTGTTAGCAACTGGCTGTCGGCCTCTAGCTGGGGTAAAGATTCATGGCTACTTCTGGTTAGCAACTAGCTGTCAGCCTGTAGCTGGGGTAAGCATTGGCGGCTACTTATGGTAACAACTGGTTATCCGCGTCCAGGCTGGGGTAACCATTGGTAGCTACTTCTGGTTACCAACTGGATGTCGGCCTCAGCTGGGATAAACCACTTTGGCGGCTACTTCTGGTTAGCAACTGGCTGTTGGCCTCTAGCTGGGGTAAGTATTGGGGGTTACTTCTGGTTAGCAACTGGCTGTCGGCCGCCAGCTGGGGTAAGCATTGGCAGCTACTTCTGGTTAGCAACCGGCTGTCGACCTCTAGCCGGGGTAAAGATTGGTGGCTACTTCTGGTTAGCAACTGCCTGTCGACCTCTAGCTGGGGTAAAGATTGGTGGCTACTTCTGGTTAGCAACTGGCTGTCGACCTCTAGCCGGGGTAAAGATTGGTGGCTACTTCTGGTTAGCAACCGGCTGTCGACCTCTAGCCGGGGTTAAGATTGGTGGCTACTTCTGGTTAGCAACTGCTGTCGCCCTGTAGCTGGGGTAAGTATTGGCGGCTACTTCTGTTTCGCAACTGGCTGTCGGCCTCTAGCTGAGATACAACTATTAGTCGAGTGCCAAGTTTGCATGCACACAATAGCAAAGGAAACTAGGAAGTGTTGGACACCTAGTAAACCCTTGTATTGCATATAACAGCCTGCTACAGAGTAAACAATGCAGACGACTTCCCTCATAATAGCAGCTGAACTAAGTGTTCTGGCTACGGTTATTCAGATATTATTGCGGGCATAGTAAGAATACCAATGCCATTGGCTAAAATAGCTTGACATCATCATTAGTTCACGAATGGAAAATAAAAATTGTTACGCATTCAAGAATGGTTGCATTCAAGAATGGTTGCGTGTAATTCTTAATTTTTAAAGTATGTTATGTAACGGTCGGTTTTTACTTTCGGACCATGTATAAACAAATTTGTTTTCTTTTATTATATTTTACTTCAAAACAACAACTAAAAACGGGAGCGATTTGTTTCAACAACAATTTATTTTTAGTTTATTACATACCGTACCTGTCGGTTCTATTTTAATGGAAATTATCATTCAGGTGCTTACCACACCTACAAGCAGTGTATAAAATTCTTTGCTGCGTCTTAGTTGTTTGAAGAGAACGATTTCTCAGCTTTGATTAGTTTGGTGTCATAGCAACATCTAGCACAAACACTGTAACGGTGCCTGCTACAGTGAATACAGGGGTCGTCCAGACAAGCGTAAACATCAGTGGTCAGAGCTCACGCGACCACGCGCATGTGTGTAATCAGGCAGAGCCCCCTTTCTTAGGGGGCTCTGAATCAGGGCAGATGCCAAGGGAAGCAGCAATGGCCGCCATATGAAGCCTCAGTGGCTGTAAGGTTTTGAGTATTGAATGTTGTAAACTCGAACTCTGGCAATATAAAGATGATGAAACCACAATGCAGTCAACATCTGTTATATTTTCTGGCACCCGAACCGAGGATGGTGCGTCAAAGCCAAGATTTGTGAGGATTACATCGTAGAATCCGAGACTCCAAATTGGAAACACCTACACCAACCAAAAAAAAAACCAGGGCCAAATAAGTGCCACAAAAGGAATAATGGCTCCAAAAAGAATACGTTTTTTTTAATGTGATTTGTTGTTAGCTCTGTTGTGATTTATTTCAGCTAATATGTTCAAAGTACTTTGGTGCCAGAGGTATCAACATCGAAGTTTTTAGGTGACGATGGTACGTTTGCTTTGTTTTGGGGCCACCTCTAGTGACAGTGTCTAACATCAAACAAACCACTTCAAACCATATGAGATAAAGCTGTTTTGCGCTCTCCAACAAAGGCCTGCGCTATGAAAGTGAATGCATGGGGAAATGAAAGATCTCAAGGCCCGCTGAGATGAAGCCTTCTGCAGGTCATCCAGAACAGAACTAAAGGTCCGCGGGCGAATCAGAGACGTCAGGAAGGATAAAAGTTGGAGGGGTGTAAACCAGAAATTTACCGACAAAATTTTCCATCTAGTCAAAAAATTATGTAATTATTCCGACTGATATGCCGACTGATCAAAAATTATGCACAGGAAATGGTGCCTGTGTCATTTAAAGGAATTACAGGGGTGCCACGCGTTTTACTACAAGCTTATGCATCTTATCACGTGGTGACCCCTCCAACTTCATCTAGGAGGTCTGGGAGAGGGCTGTAAGCTCCCCCCCCCCCCCCCAGGAGCTGTTGCTAGTTGATTTATTACAGGAAAGGCCTCACCTTTTCCTAGGAAAGGTTTTGCTGTTTTTCTTCTTTTTTGAGTTAGTTGTTGTCTTGTATGAATTTTACCGCAACTTCTGGTTATCGAGTGCATTATTTGAAACGCCTACTTAACACGGACGGCTTTTTGAGATGATGTTCGTAGTTTTACTTAACTTTTTTTCTTTTCCTGGGTGGAAAGTGGGGAGGAGTTACGAAAAATGTTTCAAAAACCAAATGAACGGAAAGAAATGATTGAAAATAGGGATGTGTGCGCGAAAAGAACGTTAACTAGGCAGGAATGCAATACAAAACAGAGCATTCATTTTTCTTGGGGAGAGGGGGAAATATTACTCAAGCGGAGCCAAAAGTGTGGCAGCTAGTGGGCGCCGTGTGCCAGTGGCACAATGGCAGTATGGCCAGTCCGAACCTGCTGGGGTGAATGTGCAGCCACCGGTGAATGAGAGGCAGCGGCCGAGGTAAATGGGTGCGGGGGTAAGGATAGACACTGCTACATTACGCTGGGTTCACGGAGTTTATTACAAGTTTGCAATGAAATCCAAGTGAGATTCGAAAGGTACGAATTCGATGAGCAGCGTTGCCCTGCTAAAAACCGAGGATGGCATTGCCCCACCAATAAGATGTCAAAATGTAAGTGCTTATAGTCCTCGTTGTGCACCAGGGTAATACATGAATCGAGTAAGCCAGTCAGCAACTCAGAAACGAAATTTACCTTTTAACTTGACACGGATATTTCTTCTTCTCTAAAAGTCTGATAACGTTCAAAATTGAGCCTGTTCAGCCATACAAGCATTAAGTTGCTTCGGCTGACTTAAGGCTCAAAGAAATTAATTTTAAAAAAATTAAAAAAAAAAAAACAACTTACTTTGTTTGTAGCCTTTCGGTCGCCAGTCTTCATCTGAAATCCTGTAGTCTTCATACGGAACACCTTTGTATTCGAACATAAATCTGATTGGTTCAGCAATTCCCCGGAGATTATAATACACTAACTTATAGGTGGGAGCCATGATTGCTGTAAATAAAAGGATAAAAACTATGTAAACATTATGGTGTCAACGGCATATTGGTTGTCGTGGCTTTGATTATCAAAATTGCAATAGCTACCTACATGTTTTGATAGGCGACAGCCTATTCGACAAAAATTGCTTTCAGGGAATAAATTCGATACAAAACGAGGCTCAGTGTTGTCTGTCACCCCGCAAAAAATAACCCCCACGTTACAGCTCAGTTACCATGGAAGCCGCCGAACGTTATTAATTCCTATTGAGTTTCTGCTTCATTTAAGTTAAACAATAACTACAGGTAACACCCTCTCATTCTATGATTACCACTTGTGTTTCCAAAATTCAAAATGGCGCCCAGAAAAGATATTTTTCGAGTTGTTTCCCCAGTCACGTAGTTAAATCGTGAACCTATTTGAATAACATGTGGTAGAAATATTCTTTGAAATACAGCGAAAAGAGATATATGTACTTGGTTTTTCACCTGTTGAAAAATAGAATGGCTGTGTCCATAAAAAAAATGGTGTTTGTCTTGTAATTTTTATATCTTTTATCAGGTTCGCAACAACGGATTGCAAACAATCTGCATACTACATTTAACGACGTAAGTTCCTAAGATAAAGGTACGTTGGATGCACGTGCAGCCGCGAGTACCGGTATCTTGGTCCTGGCTGTACACCTCTGGCTGCTGCAGAACCGGTGAAGGGACGTATGAATATTTCTACAGTTGTTTCCCACTCGTTTGTACGAGGGTTTCCTCCGGGTACTTCGGTTCCCTCTCTCATGTGGCAAAAATCAACTGACTGACACGATGGTGGTTCCTTATTATTTATTTTTTATGAAAATTCAAACTGTCCAAAATGATGGTCAAAAAATGGTTTACGGCAGTTACAGCTAAAACGCTTGAACCTATTCGAATGTAATTCGGGAAAATTTCGTCGAAAATCGGCTGAAGGACACGTGTAAGAATTTTTTTGTAGGAAGAAAGCGAGGTTTACTGTTCATAGAACTACTATAGCATAGCTAAACTTCTAAAGCAAGTTTTCGCAGCACGTGCCCACGTCGATGCTGGCCAGTGTGCATAAAAGGTAAACGACGCAAATGCAAAGCGAGACGGCATGTTGAAGAAGTCGGCAAATTTTACCCAAATATTAGTCGGAAAATACAACAAGTCGGTGTATTTAATGAGTCCGCAAAACCGAATTTAAAGGTACATTCCGCCTGCCTCATAACAGCCACGCGCAGATCGCCAACTGCTGACGTTGCCATCGCACAGGTTTGCGAGACCCGGCGTAGTAATACAAGGCCAACTGAGATAGTATGACCCCAAAAATTGTGTCGTCGCAAACCGCAAAGATTTTCGTATTTTAACATCACACTTTACAATTTTTTAGGCTAGTATCTTATCATTTTTCTTCTGCGATATATTGGCATAAATAATTTTAATGTTTACCGCATTAGACTTTTAGATTTTTGATATCATGGTAATTATTATCAAACGATTAAAAATTAGCGTATGTGCACAAACACACAGATGAAACGTCATGGTTATTGTAAGCGCGCAAAGGATCATATAACCCTAGGATGCCATTAAATTGGTTCCCATTATTCAATAGAAAATCACGTAC
>JAHWFP010040994.1:0-15077 GCA_023313725.1 Lithobius niger
ATGCCTCATGTGTCTAATAGCAAGAATTTATAGTGATAACTATATTTTCTTTTCAGGCTCAGAATATTACCATACTAAGTCATCTTTTCCGTGTTGAATCTCAATTTCGAATGGTGTCTGAGGTTGTGGCAATCATGACGAACTTTGTCAGATGTTTGGAAGTTGTCAACCTATTTGCAGAAAAGTTGGACAAATCTGTTACCATATCTGAACCAGAGTTTTACCACAGTGCTGGTCGTATCGAAAAGTTGAAGTAAGTTCCACAAACCTACGAGTTGATCCTTATTTTGATTTTATGTTTCCAGTTATGTGCCGAATCTTCCTCCTTCATGCGGAAAAAAAATTAGGAACTGGGAGGTTAGCGAGGCTGGAAAAGCTGTTTTAGTTTGTTTTTACGTATGTTTAAACTTTGACTGTAAATGTAAGTCACTTGTTATTTGTTAATCGAAAAAGATTGGTAATTTAAGAAAAATCTTCACTAAGACCGCGGAAAAAATAACATTGTTACCCATAAGTGACCGCGTAATTAATTACGGGCAGCGTCACTCCTTTTTATTGTTAAACAATGATGATGGAATACTGCCATCAGTTTGACCCTTCTTCGAGGATAAAGAAAATTTGGCCATGCTGGCATATTGTATTGTTACCAGTATTATTCAGTTACCTCTTAATTTCTGTATTAGTCTTAGAACTGCATGAACCTGTGTTGGTAGGAAAAATCAATAAAACGAAATTAATTTTATCGTGATACGGTTTACTATACAACTTTTTCTTAAGCGCTTGCAATAACAGTGTGTTAGGCCACGTAAAGTTAATTGTTTGGTTTATAGGCGCGTGCGGGTGCCTTAAATTATCACGGGTCAAATTTTGTTATCTCAATCTTGGTCCACCTTCTAAAATTCATATTTTCACCAAATTTTGACCGATTTTGACATTCCAGTACACCATTTTAACCGGCTCGAAAGGAGCTTTCTAATGGTGTTAATTTCAAGCCTCTAACTCAAACCACTATGAAGTTATTTGGCAAAAACTAAAATCTTTTTAATACTAAACAGCATAAATACCATATTAGCAGGATATTATACTTTTTTAGGCTGCCTGCATACTCATTTAGCTTTTTGAACTAGGTTCGTGACAAAGAAATATGGTCAGTTAAATAAAATAAAAAATAAAATAAAATGCCTGGTTGCCTGGTGCTTCAATTTTCAACCTTGCGCGTAAACCAAACAATTTTTTTTGCATGGCCTTAGGTATCTACATTATTAATACCGTGAGCGTTCAAGAAATATCAGCATCATCGGCAGCAAGTAGCGCTTCTACAGTCAGATAATGGAAGTTACTGACGGGCGCAAGATGGATGAATGCCATCTTTGAACAGGTTGCCTTCATGGGTTATACAGGTTGCCATCCTAAATGGATTACCAGTTACTCAAATTAATTCTCGAAATAATAATAATAAGAATAATAATAATCTTTATTATACTTACTGCACGAAACTCAAAGAGTTTGTATGTGCCAGATACATTGTATATTATTACAAAATCAATAAAACAGTTTAAATTGCATAAATTGGTTAGTAAGTTTTGTTATGTACAGAATATTTAGAATTGTTAGTCATCACATACACAGCCTTATTTACAAATCACATTTCAAAATTAATCGTATTTATTTCTCTGACAACAGCCATTTTTTAATTTCTTTTTTCATAGTATATTTGCAGTTAATTTGTCGTGGATTTTCAGGTATTCTGGTAAAAATGTTTGGTATTAAAAATGGAAGATTTCTTTTCCCATATGAGAAATAAACAAAAAATTATTAGAAATTTAGTGTGCTTTTGTTATCTTTAAAAAAATAGAAAACATTTGAATTACTGCTTTAATACTTGTTAAGAATATTTGATCCTGGTTATTTTTTAAATAGTGTTGAATTATAATTAAGCAAGGGATGGAAAAAGAAACTTGCATTTTGCAGGGATTTCCAAAATGCAAAGGGCAGTTCTAACTGGTAACCACGTTTAACTAGCTATCGAAATATTTGAAACAATAGTTTCTTCAGCCAAAGAACCAGATATTTTTTGCTATAAACACTTCCTTTCACACACAAAAAAAATATACAGGCACGGTGGTCCACATGCACTGTAGTAGTGCATCTTGGCTGCAAAAATTCAAAAGCTGAAATTCTCCGTCATAGAAATCTTCCTCACTGCATTAACTGGTTTGGGATGTCCCTTTTGTGTTTTTAACCCTCATTTGTATAAATTCGTACCTAATTTATTCAATAAATTGCGTCGCACTGCGTCACTTCCGGTTCCCATGCTCCCACGCGTCTACTTACCACTGTTTCTTTTGCCGTCGGAACGAACGGTCGTGAGTGTGATATCTGCAGCATTTGTTTGGGTTTTCAGCGAATGTTGTTCGGAGATTAGCAGTGGTTTTTTTCATTCTCAAGATGCCAAAGGACAAGGACAAGAGCAGGACAGGTGCCATCCTTGTGCATTATGATGGCAATGTTACAAACGAAGGGAGCATGCAAACGCCGACATTTCCGTAAGTAAGACTAGAGGAAATTTCAAGATGGCGGCGTTAAGCCTACTGCCGCTGCTTTGCCTATGGGATACGAGATCCTGTGGGGCAGTATAGCTGATCGATTTCGGCTTTGCCAAAGAGTTTAAGTGATGAAATGTAGGGTGCATTGCGAAATGTATTGCAGTTGAGTTGACGAGACGAGAGATTTGAGAATGATGTTGTGGAGATCAACGATTATGAATTTGACCATTGCATAGTCGTAGACGTTGGTCATGTGTTCAGAATGAGTCAGCATGAAGCTGCAGGGAAGAAGGTTATCTTATGGGCGTTGATGGCCCATGGGGTGAATCGTTCGGCAGTTTGCGTGGAAGTGTAGAATTTGAACGATTGTGACGTAAGACTTGGGAGGCTTCCGGTGGTGAAGTGGATTTGGTAAAGGATGTGCTCGTTGGAAGCGAAAAATTACCAGATGCGGTGGTGGCGAAACACCCAGTGTGGGTTTTGGAAGGCCAAGTGTTCCAGTGATGGTCTCGGCATAAAGACGCGTGGCTTTCGGTGGAAGAAAGGGACTCGATCTCGGACAGATACGTTTTTAAAAGCATCAATGCAGCAAGAATTTGTGCCCCTACAGACTCTTGTACTACCACGTGGCAATGAGCGGGCATATGAATTGGTCGACGTTATGTCAGCGAATGTTTTCCTAGTATTATTGCCGTCGTTGCGCTCCAGTGTTGCGCTCCAGTTTTGTGCAACAACACGGTAACATCATCAAATCAAAGGGTTTTAATACGTCTTTGCTTCACAAGCAAAAATCTACAAATTCTTCGGCATTTTTCAAGAACCTAGGCAATAGGAAACATGTTTTTTTTTTTTTGTCCATTATTACTTTGACTGATTCGAGTAACAGATTTTATGGCACTGTGTTTGCTGTACTCAAAATAATTTGTACATTTCAGAATGCAAGTGTGCTTAGAAGCAGTGAAAAATGCTCGCCAGAAAGCAGAAGAAATGGCGCAAGCTGTAGGTTCTGCATTGGGAGCAGCTATTTCTGTTCTGGAAGAAGGCAGCAACCAAAGAGCTATTTGTGAAATGGTAGCAGTAAGCAGCAGTAGATGTCATCTAACTATTCAGAATATGATCAACTCTGCAACAGTTATACTCGATAGTAAAGTGATGGCTAAGTTTTATATGTCAGATAGGCAAAATGCAAAAAGTGACTGACCTGTGGTAGTTTTTTGTAAATATTTTAAAGTTGCAAAGTGTAGGATGGTGTTCATTTTTTGTACTGTACACCCTATATGTGGGCATTGAGATTTTTACATTACCTAATTTATAAATAAAGTTTTTTTTAGTAAGTTTCAAAGGTTACTCAGAGGGAGAAAGTACAATATTCAACAAACATCATCACCTTGTCAGTCTTTGCAAGGTTGAACGCCACTTATACCATGTTCTGAGCGCAGGCTGTTATTTCGGAATCGAATTGAGAGAAATACTAGTCAAATTTGGATAAGTGTGTTTGATCGTGTTCCGAGCGCAAGAGGGAAAGCTTGGTGAAGGGAGCTAGTTCCTAATTTCTCAACCGCTTACCAGAACATGCCATTGTCACTTAATTAACGGACTCGTGCTGTGGTACCACCGGCATGTACATCACGTAATTTTTAAATAATAGGCGCTAGCAGGCATGTAAACTCTCCTTGAAATTTAGCGCACAGTTACCTTTGTTTCTAATTGCCGGTTGGAAAATATCCACTACCTGTAAATTTAATTGCATTCAGTTCCTGAGTGCTCGTTACCCTGGAGGATTTTAAACTCTCTCGATACGCCCAGCTCAGACACCCACCTGCTCATGCACGGGTCCGGCACGGCAGGCCCTCCATAAATAATGCTACGGCGTCAGCCAGCCATCTCTTTTCCTCCACGCAACCGTCACGGTTGCTTCGCTATGTTACCCACCATCTTGGTTTTCGTTCGTCGTTCCCGTTCGCCGGTCTTTGAAACTCGTCGCACTGCCCGCCGCTACCGTCGCCGTTCAGCGGTCTTTGCAGCTCATCGCACCGTGCATCTTCTTGCTCACGTCTGTCGGCCTTAAGCTCATTCCCGTTCGCCGCTCGTCAGTCTTGAAGACCACGGCATCGTTCGTCGTCTTGAAGCTCAGCATAAGCCCCAGCGGCGCCGTGTCAACATCACTGCCGTCGCTCCCGTTCGCCGTTCCTGTTCGCAGTCCACCCGCCACTACATGAAGAGGTTCGTCGTTCCCGTTCGTCATTCCCGTTCGCAAGACCCGCCACTTCGTGAAGAGGTCTTCCGTTCGTCATTCGTCGTTCTCAGCCCAGCCACCGCTACATGAAGAGGTCCAAGCAAGTGAAGCATTCACCGTTCGTCGTTCGCCGTTCACCTGCTACACAAGGAAGACTCCCGTTCGTTCCCGTTCGTCGTTCATCATTCGACGTTCACCTGCTACGTAAGGAGACTGCCGCTCATTCGCCACTACCGTTATGCTCCTTGCGTTATTGTTCCTCCGGCCACTCGGAAACTGATTCCCGTCACTCATCCCTCGTGCATCTTGTCCTGTTGCGACTGCCGCAAGACCTGCCCCTACATGAAGAAGTCTTCCGTTCGTCGTTCCCGTTCGCATGACCCGCTATTACAGGAAGAGGTCTTCCGTTCGTCGTTCCCGTTCATCATTCGTCATTCCCGTTCGTCGTTCCCGTTCGCAAGACCTCCCACTACATAAAGAGGTCTTCCGTTTGTCGTTCCCGTTCGTCGTACCCGTTCGTCGTACCCGTTCGTCGTTCCCGTTCGTCGTACCCGTTTGTCGTTCCTGTTCGTCGTTCTCGTTTGCAGAACCGCAGCTACACGAAGAATTCATCGGTTCGTTCGCTCGTTCGTTCGTTGTGGTCTTCTATCAACAAAGGATTCTCCTGTTTAAGAAGATGTGTCCGCTGTTCGTGGCTTCATTCGTTACCGTTAACTGCACCGTTCGCCCCACAATCAACGCCATCCATGCTGCTGTCTTGCTGCTGCTTCACATTCACTTCTCACAGCCGTCATTCGCTTGCTCTATCGCCGCCATCCTGTTTCAACAACCGGCAGGAGACCTCCGTTCGCCGACCATGGGCTCGACGTTTGCCGCTGCCGCCACCGTACATGCCGTCGCCGCGTCAACATTGTCACCGGGAGACCATAGCCCGTTCGCCCGCTACACCAAGAGGACTCCCGTTTGTTCTCGCCCGTTGCTCTTTCGCCGCTCACCCGTACAAGGTTTAGGTGCGTTCGTTCTTTCTTTTGCAGGTCATCCCCTCAGGAAGGTATACCTCCACAATGATGACTTCCATAAGTCAAGCACTTCCCTTCTTCTTTCGTTCACCCGATTGTCAACCACTCACCACTAACACATCGGGGCTACTGTGGCTGCACCGTTCATCTCACAATGGATGCCGCCTACGCAGTCCTCTCCCGGAAGACTTCTCCCTTCTCGGCCTTCCAGCCCATCACGCTCGTCACGCTCTTCGGCGTCCTGACTGAACACTGGTTCTCATCATTCCAGACGTCCCGTACACAACAGTCAAGCAAGTGATGCGTTCACCGGATCTGTCACTGTTCCTCTTCATTGATTCACCACTCGCAGCTTACCTGAAGAATCTCTACTCGGGCCCGACTGTCTTTCAAACCGTTCGCCGTTCACAGCGCTCTCGTTCACATGCACCCACTCGCCGTTACAGGCCAACCTGAAGATCTACTGCTGAGACGCCTCTTCCGTCACTGGTCCGGCCACCGTTCATGCTTTGCCGTCACACCCATTCGTTCCTGTTGTCTGCCATTCCTTCTCGTTCACGTTCACGTTCGTCATGGGAATCTTTGAAGCTCAACCATGCCGTTCGGCATTCTCATCCGTCGCTGGCCGATCTTTGAAGCTTATGCATCGTTCGTCGTTCCTGCTCGTCTTTCACGTTCGTTGAAGCTCACGGCATCACTCATTGTTAGCCAGTCCAGCCACTCGTCACCACACGCCGGCTTTGTTTTGCCGACTTTCATCTTCAACATGCCTCTTTTCCTGTAACTAGCCAACTTGACGTTCGTTTTTTCCTTGCATTCTGTGGCACCCTACTCACAATTCAAGCCCTTTTACGTCCATGCTCCTGTTCCTTGGCCTGTCCTGTTTTGTCAGCTTTTCACCACTCAGGCCCACCCCCATCTTCGTTCGTGGTTCCGCTCATCGTTCGCTAGCCTGCTACCGCTCAAGCTCATTGCGTTCGTGCTCCCTTTTACCATTCACTTGGCCGACCTTCAAGACCATTGCCACCCGCACGCCCATTCGTCGTTCGCCTACTGCTAATGGTCCACCGACCTGATCGTCATCTATAAGAAGCCCTCCGCCGCGGGAACCACCATGCTCTCTGCGCCACTCGTTGCATTTCGTTCAAGCATCGGAGCTGTCCACAGCAAACCATGCTGAATACGCCAGCTCTCGTCCGTCCTCTGAAGTCACATTGCTTTGGGCCCGTTTCGGACTCGATTGTTCGTCCGCCGGGGGTAACCGAGTGCTGCTGACATCCACCCCCTCTCACCGCTAACCCGGCCTCCTCGATCAATCAACCACCTACACCGGGACAACAACCACCTGGCACTGCCTTAGAAGTTTACGGACTCCATACATCAAATTAATGCAACGCCAAACTCTCGCCTTGCTTTTGCCTCGTTCCTTGAAACCTCTGCGTGAGACTTCACATGATTGCCCCATACTTCGTTCCATCTCACCTCCCGCACACCACCTCGGCTTGGTTTCTTGGAGGGAAGGTCTCCTCATATCGCCAACCCTTTTCTGAATGAATGTTCACTCACATGTCTTGGAACGAAATCCCACAACATCGCAACATCTCCATCCCACAAGCTCCCGTCGCAGACGTTCGTCCCGAACTCAATTCTTGTTCACCAACACGTTCAATTTCCATCAACACCCACGCATTATCACTTAGCTAGCCGTCACCAATAGAATCATGATGATTTTTCATGGTGCCCTAGTCCATCACACCACACCACTGTGACCGCCATGGTTTCACGGCTCTTTCAAACTCGTGGAAATCCGTCTCCATCACCAACCACCTGCTGCATCGTGATGAAGCTGAAGTTACTTCACGACTCCACCGTCACTTCAACCCAACTTGATCATGGACGACAAATGCTTAACTAGTTCACACTGCCGAAGTAACGCCCTTTCTTCGCGCAGCTCTGAAGAGAAATTGACCTCACACAACGCTCCTACAGGTCCTCCAAGTTTCCCAACAACATGCCTGGACTCCTGTTTCTGGCTCACCTTCCACGACCTGGCCTCTTGATGAATTTCCGCCCGGCTAATGGTTTTTAATCATTCGGCCTTACGCCTTACATTCCACTGGTTAAGTCTCGTTCATTCCTAATCTTGGGAATTCGACTTATTTAATAATTCTGTTGACTCATCAATCTGTCAATCTTGACGAAACACCTTGTCACCATGTCACCTTGTCACCTTGTCACCATGTTGCTCCTTATCCAACACCTAATCTGCTTGGATGCCCTCACCAACTACAACCCCAACTATCCGAACCACAACCAGCGATTCATCATCACTCCGCATCACTCATTACCACCAACGATCTCTCACTCAAACGACTGGCAGTATTGCACTTCCACTGAGTCAAACTGGACCTCAACGGTTTTCTCCACTCTGTACTCAACTTCGCCTCGATCCTTATCCTTCACAAATTCACACTCATGACAGTGTGTCCGGCATTTGCCCCTCACATGCTGCCCTTCAAGATTTCTTTCGGTCCACCCACATACTACGTTCACTTCCCGATCTTGCTGCTCCAATCTCGATGGCTCTGGGGAACAACGTTTCATGACCCTTCGCCAACTCTGCAACCGCATCATACTTTCACTCAAATCCTTCTCATGCTTCATCCGTCATCAGAAACTCACAATCCCTCTTCAATCTGCTTAACTGCTCTTAAATCAAAGCACCCATCCAACAATGGTCTGCCGCTTCTTCACACCTCTCTGAGGTTCGATTTCTCTACAAAACCTCAACACCAATGTGCTAATCTTCATGAACCTAACTTCCGCAACTAAAAAGCCTCATTTACATCCTGTGAACTTACTGCAATTCAGTCAAATCATTAAACCGTCAACCGAAAACCAAACAAGTCGTGGAATCTGGAAAACTCGCCTGAACTTCCTCACCAACTCGCTTTGGCTATTGAAAGTTCCCTCCCCACTCCGACTGCCTTGCGCAGAAAGTCGGCCGTGACCAGAGAATGTTGCGTCTGCAACCAATCAACCACAACTCTGTCACTGGGGACCCATCTCACACCCTTGGGGGCCTGTCATGATGGTGCCCGCCACCTATACTGACGAGGGTCTGCTGTAAATGCAATTAAATTTACAGGTAGTGGATATTTTCCAACCGGCAGTTAGAAAGCCCAATTTTAACTGAGAGGAGGTCAAAATTGGTTTTTATTGCCCAAGGAAAATATACACTACTTGTAAATACCCACCCAACCTCCCCTCTCGAGTCACCATCATGGCTGACATATCGTGAGGAAAAGTAGATGGCTGGCTGACGCCGTAGCACTATTTATGGAGGGCATGTGCGTGCCGGACCCGCGCATGCGCAGGTGGGTGTCTGAGCTGGGCGTATCTAGAGAGTTTAAAATCCTCCAGGTAACGAGCACTCAGGAACTGAATGCAATTAAGTTTACAGGTAGTGTATATTTTCCTTAGGCAATAGAAACCAATTTGACCTCCCCCCAGGTAAAATTGGGCTTTAGGGAGGTTCATTTGAGTAAACAGCAAATGAAACGGAATTGCCGCCTGATGGGAAGCTGCTAATTCATAATTCGACCCACATTTGCGTTCCAAGCAACCAGAGAAGTAAAGCGAAGCGTGTTTGATCCACGTACAAATTCAGATTCATTTAACTCTGATACAATCCATTTTACTTCGGATGTGCCACCCCATTCCTAGCGCTTTTCCCATTTAATCCGCGTACGTGCGAATTAAAGATGCGCTTGGAACAAGGTACTAGGTGATTTTTTTTTCTTTTTTGTAAACTTTTGGCAACACACTTTTATGAGCTGTAAGGATTGCGTTTAAAGGGCTTTGTTATTATAAAGTTGGGGGCTTGTCATTACGAAAGGTGATGTTTTTTTTTTTGAAATGACGTACTCAAAAACTGAACTCATTATGAGCACGTTGTAGTTGGTATCAACACACAAGCTTTCCACATCGTTAGGTGGTGGATGAGCATAAAGTGAAACGAGATTTCATTTAAAGATAAAAATGCTATCACCTCTGGTTCACACCTGCAATGAATGGCAGCAAAGTTTAGGCCCCTATAAACCATCGAGTTGGGAATGGTTTACATCATGTTCGTTTTACTGCGCTAGTACAGGGAAGCCTCTTTATAATGATGTCCAAGGGTCCTTGGAAGCAAAATGTTATATCAGGTTTGTTGCTATAAACAATTACCCTTGCATGCGTTGTTGCGTGAAGAGCCTCAAAAAGTAGCATTAGTAGTAATAAGAGGTATCGTTATAGCGAGGTTTAACTGTTTCACTAAGAGATTACAGAAATTGTAATCACGATCAGACTTTATTGATCATTCAGTGCAGATTTGTTGGTTCCATTACTTTCATCAGATTTTGATTTGATTTAAAAATCTTTGCATTATTTACAACGACAATGACACTTGCCATCGTGTTGGACTCAACAACTGACTTCTGACTGTGGCAAACATTGTGAGACCGTTAGTGTGTATTGGGTTGTCAAAAAAGGCCATCTTAAATTGAGACTTACTGCTGTCAACATATATGGTTACTAGAAGTGTTATAACCCAGCGACACTTGAGCGTGTCAAGGATCATATCCGCAGGTGACCAACTCTCCGTGTCCTTTCGGGGTTGTTCCTTACAGAACAGATTTTGGTGACATTGTGAAGGCAACTTCATTCAAACGTTATCTGGATGCCTACTTACGTAGTGTCTTAGGCCCTACAACTGGTAAAACCTCTTCCCAATGCAGTAAGCCATTGGTGTATCTTCCTGTTGGTGTAGCCTCAAGTTCAAACAACTAAAATTGTTGATTAGGTAGGTTTCAGAAATAAGCAAGCAAGGTGACCAAAGTTTGTGGATAGAACTTTTCTGTCGGTTTTGTATGCGCATTGAATCTGAAAATTGTTAAAAGCCCAGAACTTATCCCCTCCGTTTCCAGTTTCCTTTTTTGACTTTCAGGCAGTATAGAAAATGAACCCAGTCTAACCCTAGTTTTCCACGCCTGGGATACAAAAAATAGCTACTGTTGTATGATTTATACCCATACTAATCGAATAGGCCTAACAAAAGAAATGATGTACTTCACAGAACATTGCTGAAAAAAAATAGTCGGCTGGCCTACGGTGAAGCATGTTCTGCGTACACAATACACACTGTTTCGTGCTCAGCTCAGATATGCATTAGTGAAACGTGAATTCTGTCAACTTTCGTTGGCTGCATTTTTTCCTCAGAAGATTGCGCTGCGTATCACGATCGCATCCGTTTTTGGCGAAAAACTGTTTGGGTCGGAAGGAAAAGTTAGGATCAGTTGGGTTCCGCTAAGCACACCATTTTTTTTTTGTTCAGCGTATGGTAAGTCCGTTACTATACAGGGCGAGTCAGAAGTCTGGTCTCAGTGCAAATAATTTCACACATACATAGTGGTCCTTCGTCAGTTTTAAAGACATTCCTGTATATTAACTGACCAAATAAAAAGAAAAAAGTATTAGCGATCGTATCCCCATACTCAGAGCTGTGAAGGTACACAAATAAAAATGGATTCGAGTTCACTCGAACGCAACAAGCTATAATTTGAACTCCAATTCCAGGGAACAAGACTGGTTTGCTCATTGGTTATGTCAGAACATGAATGCAGTTTATGTTTGAAAAGTTTAATGTTTGTGCGTGCGTGCATAATGTATCTTATTCAGACTTTGTTGTGTGTGTTTGTTGTTTTATGTTTTAAGTCTGTTCCGTGTGAGTGGCTATATGTGTATTTTGAGTCATTTATAATTTGTGAAACCAGCAGACTCCTGTTAAGGCAGTTTTTTTGCCTGTGTTTGTAGGTTTCTGTTTTAGTTCTAGTTCGTTTTGAGTAATTACATGTTCATTTTGTGTATGTATTTTTATCTTTCAATTTTGTAGGTGGTTTGCTGTTTGTGGCTTCTGTTTTGTATGAGTGTGTGGGTTTACGTTTTGCGAATTGGAGTTCAAATTATAGTTTGTTGTGTTCGAGATACCCGATTCCAACTATTTGCAAAGATTTCTGCCGTATGATGAATTTACACCAGTAGGCTGATATTTACACCAGCAAGCTTATTACAGTCTGCTAGTGAGCCGCCTTTTTGCGTCTAACAACAATTAAATCTCAACTACTTTGCGGCGACACACTAGCATGTGTCTAAATCCACCCAAAACCAAAACTGGTGTAAAAGAAGCCACCAAGTTTACAAAGTTTCCCTTGCAGTAGGCCAACCCTTTTGAAAACTTTGTGGAAACTTGGTGTTTTTCTTTGCGTTATACTGTGTATGCTTTGTACTTATGTATGTATTGGGCTAATTCGATTAAGTTTTATTCTTACAAGATGCATTGACCCAAGAATGAAAGAAAAGACAACTGCCCCGACTGGGACTCGAACCGAGGACTTCTCACTTACAAGCCAGGCAATGGATACAGGTTCCAGGAAAACTTGGTATCTGTTCAAGTTCAAGCATTCTCAGATTAGTGTTGAAAGCTTGAATTGGGAAAGGTTGCACCGCTACTAAGAGGGGGGGGGGGGCACAGGTAGCCTAAGGGTAATTTTGACCATTTTACGTGCTAGAGGTCACGGGCTCAATACTGACCTCAGCCACACACGGCATTTTCGGGAAGAGAAGGGACCTGTGATGTCTCGTGCTCATGTCGATTGTGGCATGTAAATAGGAATTTTCGTTAAAAAAGACACTCAAGCTCGACGCATAAAACGTTGAAAACACCGGTATCTAATATTTCGGAGCAATACAGTGGCTGGCTCCATTTTCAAAGGTTAAAAATAAAAAATAAAAACAAACTCACACACTCATCAACCACCTTACCAGGTCGCCATGTTCATTTTCACATGAATCAAATTGCTCTTTAACTACCAACTGCTACATTTCGGAAAAATACCTTTCATGCACATGCACATGCACCACCAAATGCATGAAAAATTATGACTCAATACCCCGGCTTATTCTTATAACACACCATCCAACGCACTTCACCTGAATAAAATTGCCCTTTAACTACCACCAGCTCAAAATATACTGGTAGTATGACACTTAAAAACGCTACTGTGCCAGTAAACATATCTGCTACAGTAAATGTAACTAGAAGTACTTTAATTATTATTATTATTATTATTATTATTATTATTATTATTATTATTTTTGCATTTATTAATGAACTTTAACTTGTAAATTGTGCACATACAAATACTATTGTATTTCGTGCAGAGTGTGACAATAAACAATTATTTTTTTTTTATTTTATTATTATTATTATTATTATTATTATTATTATTATTATTATTATTGCTGTGTTGAGAGGAATAATGGAAGGCATAAGATGATGTACTGCAAACTTCACTCAGTTTTAATGCAGCAATGACATAAAATATTCTTTGGAGGAATCTACAGTTTTGTGATAACTGCTTCTTCCCCATTACGCCATAACATTTTCAAGACAAGGAAAAAACCCGTCAACAATACACTACCATGCATAACAATAGCATGCAATGTCAAACGTCCTCAACCTCAATACTAGGCATATAACCCACTACAGTAACCGTATTAAGAGATCAACGTAATTAACCATACAACAATTATTATTATTATTTATGTTAACGACATCCCTGACAGCGTAAATAAAACGCTCATTTTTATGCTTGCTGATGATACAATAATGATTTCAATAAATTATAACTATGAAGATATAATAAGGAATTTACAAACTTTAAAATGTTAAATGGATATCTGATGGAAAATGAACTTTTCATAAGTGAGGGGAAAACAGTACAGTTAGATATTACGTTTCATCGGAGTGCAACGTAGAGAATAAGGCGTTATGCAAGTGATCTGGGGCGAATTGGGTGGCCGGTTCGAATCCAGGTCATGCCACTCCGATTTAACGGAAGTGCATAAAGGTGGCATACTGAACTACGCTATTTCTAGTGTATGATTTTCGCTGTTGGCTAATTTCCAATTTTCCTTATTAAGTCATTAACATGACCACCGGGTAGTAAGGGGCTAATGCTTAGCAGCGTCTTACTGGCCAAATTTGACACCTAAACCCTTACAGTCAAAGCTTGTCCGTGTTCCTTACAGGTTTTGACTTTTAGACCCCTACTTTTAACATTTAACGATACGTTTTTGTTTATTAATCCGTGTTACTTTCAGAATTGTAATAAATAGGTGTGGTGGTGGATGAGGGGTAGGGTATGTGTGACACCTTTATAATTAATTTGTAGTTTGTTTTGTTGCGTTGCCTTTAAGCTCGGTGAATAGCTATGGCCTTACTAATATGGCTATCCCTAATGTTAACAATAGAAACAAATCCTTTAATCTTCAGTCTATATCTTGCAGCTGGCGTTTGCTAAATGCATTGTTGCATAATAACAATGTTTAAAACAATCAATCTGGACGTTTATAGCTCCGTAACCCCTGAATCTCTTGACCAATTAGAAAAAGCCTTATGGAAAGGGCACATCTACGGAGCAATACCTGTAAAATGAGCCAAGAACCAGTTTTATAGGACAAATATTTTGACCTGTAGAAAAGACAGACAAAAGGTACATCCCCAGAACAAGACGAAGAACAAGAAGTTGTCTATTTGGCCCCTGTCTGTATCTCGGGTTTGGCTGGACTGAATTTCACAATTTTTGGACTGTAGACAGGCCTTCACTAGTCAAGGCTAGATTCCAAATTTGGTTTAAATTTTTTTTAATTTTGACGGAGTTATAAGCTCTCAAAGTTGAAAGTTTAACACAGAGATCCTAAGTCGACCCTTACTAACACTGGCTATCGCCTAAGATTTTTCAATAAACTAAACCCAACAATGCTGAACTACCAAAATAAAGGGGATTTTAAAATAGAATTAAAAACAGAACTAACAAAACAATATCAATATTGAAAAAAATAGAACTTTAGTACCTAAGTAATAATTATGACTATGTAACATTGTAAATATTTGTATATTCATGTTAAAAATACGTGTAATATGTAAAAATATGTAATATGCTCCGTTTCTTTAACCCGTTTTTTTTTTGTTTTTTTTTTGTACCAATGTGTAAATTTATTAATGTGTTAAATTATTAATTTTCATGTATGTTATTGTAGCTCATACAAGTTTAATCGAAACTTCGAGCAATGTGATGCAATAAATTATTATTATTATTATTATTATTATTGGAATAATGGAATAATGGAATAATGGCCGCGCCCAGGCCGGCCGGTTGGCTTCGTTATCAG
>JAHWFP010040995.1:0-14724 GCA_023313725.1 Lithobius niger
CAATAACTAAAGGGAAATATTTTTGGATAAAAGCAAAAACCAACTTTCAACAATTTTAAATAAACGCCATTATAGTTTCCCAACCTTACCTCATCTATGTACCGTAGCCATTTCGCTATGTTGTCGAATGTTTTTGGATTTGTGATGTCGTACACTAACATTATTCCCATAGCACCTCTGTAGTAAGATGTGGTAATGGTATGGAACCTTTCCTGGCCAGCTGTGTCCCTTAAAAAAAAAAAAAAAAGAATAAAAACGGCACCATTAAGTGAGTTAGCCTAAACATTTTTTTTTTGTAGGGTAATTTACAAGGCTATTTAAGGATGATACTAAAGGGATCGGTATCAGATTAGTTTAGTTCGTGTTACCAGTCAAACATTTGTCCAATAATTTACCGCGATTATTTCGGCAAAAGAGTTAGGAGATGTTGACTTTCCAAAGCACTATAGTCTCCTTGTTGGCTTTCCTGTAGGACTCAATTTTGCACCATTAGTTTGAATGTATGCAAACGTTCCAAACGCTTTTATTGGTCTTTATTTTTTCTCAAGTACGAGACGGTTTTACTTCTTTCACTGAAATTTATGTAAATCTCTCAAAAGTAATAGAAATGTAGGATGCACGAAAATAGGGAGAGGTTATGTCCTTTTAATAGGTATTTCCTGATTTTCACTGTAAAGAAGGCAGCCTTCAAAACACGATTGAGAGGAAATCACCTCCAAATATAAAAAAAACTGCCTTTGAACTTTTTTCTTCGCACATACAGGCATATTTCTGTAATGAAATTCTGTGCTGCGGCATGATTGGAGAGGATACCGGACTCCAAACATCAAAAACCTCGGGGAAAAAGACTAAAATTGCAGGGCCTGCACCTGCTTAATTTTAGTTGTTATTGCCTAACCGAAAATATACATTACCTTATTTACACTAGCAGTTTCCCCCTTAGAGCTGTTGATTCCCCTATTAGTTGAAGTTGCCTTCCCTGCCTGGCTCGCACTTCACCGCGCATGCGTCGGGTATGGCCATATAAGCCCCGGCGCAGCTGCGGTCACCATCATTTCTCCCAGAACCTAGCTCATGGTGGGGAGGCTTGGGCGGGAATCAAGGTAATGTATATTTTCGGTTAGGCAATAAAAATTAAAATTAAGCAGGTGCAGGCCCTGCAATTTTAGTCTTTTTATAGCCGATGAAAATATACATTACCTTATTTACACTAGCAGACTTTGTCACCCGGTGTAACGGCGGACGCTACGACGGCTCAGGTGCTTGTAGCGCCTCCGGTTTCCTGGTTTGACACGGAGATTCAGCTTAAGGTGTTGCGGTGATTATTGCGACTTTTACGGCATAAGCACAGCAAGGGCTACTGTCCCAGCATGGGGGATGGAGCGCAGGGTCCTAAATTAAAGGGGCCTAACCTTAATACTGCTGGTAAATTTTGCTGCCACCAGCGATGGAAATTTAACCGTTTATCAAGAGCTAAACTAAAAATGGTTTACATATTTATTTACACTTAAACAATTAATCGACTAGCAAACGAACTGAAGTTAAAAACTCCTGGTTTTTATTATAACAACAGAGAATATAAAAATTACACTTTACATTTAGTTTGCACGGAAGCTTTTGAAATAAAGTATTTAAAAAGCACTAGTTTGAATTTACAACATGTAATTCGTTTTCACAAGTTTTTACTAAAACGACGTTTGTGTTTCAGAATAAAACATCCACTTAATTTTTCGAATAGAAAAAGCAATACTGAACGCTCCGCAGAGTCGTCCGCAAGATTGAACAGCCCAGGCTGGTTACAATCTATCAAACAGTATGTTTCAAACACGCATGAAAGATCAACCGTTTCACAGTTTTGTTTCTAAGTGATAAAACAGAGCCTTAAACCTCCCAGAGTTGCTGTTTACAAGTCAACTCCTCAAATTATAAAAGCCTCGGCTACTTATAAAGTCCGTCTGGAGCGAATAACCAATGAATCCCACACAAAGATCAAACCGTCAGTTATTTGAATTAAAGTTTAAAACAAATAAGAAAGATTTTGGTTTTTAGTAAGAGAACCACTCTGACGTTATGGGGTGAGAAACCTAAGATGCCGCTACAGGCGTCACCACCATAATATTCCCTAGCTAGAGAGAGTTTAAGTTACGAATTTAAACTAAAATTTAGACTTGGGGGGTCCTAAATTAAATTTTCAAAAGCTAACATACGAACCACTACCATCGTGCCCGGCATGGCATTCCCCGGACATGGCGTCTCCACTCCCGACTGGCGTGACTTTTCTCTAGCTTGAGATCTGTGAGCTGTGCTAACTATGCATTCTGAGGCTGGGGTTTTATGCACATTACCGGAAGTAAGCGCGGACTCGCGGGGTAGCTACGGTGGTCTGATTGGCTGAGGGCCTCGAGAACAATGGAAAGTGAGAGGAGAAGTCGGATGAACAAAGGAACTGGGTGCAGAGCCGTTTGAAGGAGTGGGAACATGTAAAAAGGAAAAAGATCGGCCTGTTTTGAGTTTCACTCAATTGAACTTTCGGAAATGGGCCTTTACTTTGTATTATTGGCTACGGATTGAATATTTACATGTTTGTAACGTGAATAGGCTCTTGTTAAAGCTTGATACTTGGCTTTGGGTAATGTCTAGAACATTACTATTAAATTAAACAAGCTTTTAACGGTAAACTGCAGTGTTAAACACCGCAACTAGTTTTGGCTGGCGAGGGGGGCAAAAAAAGAGGTTTTCGAAGTTTTTGCACAGTTTGACTTTCGGAATTGCATGGAAACAGATCTTTGTAAGAATTCTTTTGGTTTTAATAGTAGTTCAAGCTATCAGTAGCATTTGGTTGGGTCAAGTCGGGCTAAGAGGAGAACTAAAATAAACATATATACACTGAAAAATTCGTGTCCGGTAGAATGCCAGGTCGTATTACGTTTATACGTTTGGACATATGGTAGCGTTTCTGGGGGTAAAAGATTATTATAAAAAGGCTAAATGAATAAATAGTTTAGTTTAATTATATGCTAAAACGCATAAAGTTAAAGTGGAGGTTTGAACCATAAAGTCAACGGACAATGTCTGATCTAAGTGGAAATTTTTCATAGTAGTTGCGATCGTTTAAACACAATAAAAAATATCACACTTCAAAATTGGTTGTCACTATATGGACACAGGGTTCAGTACCTTTTCCCTATCACACAACTAAGCTAGTGTTTGGGCTTTATGCCCGAAAAATACGAGTATTAAAAGTACATAAATACAGAGTTCCAATAACGATGGCGGCCATGAGGCATTAGCGCTGTCGGTGGTTTTGGTCGGTTTTCAAATGCAGTTTTAATGGTCTTCCAGGTGGAAAGTTCAAAATCGGGCTTCCCCAAGAGTATTGTATTTGGACTGGCTATTAAATGTCGAAGAGTTGGAGAGAATCGGACCATTATTGGAAAAACGGCCAGATATGCCTCGGCGAGGCATTTTGGATGCCTCAAGAAAAAAAAATTTCAATTTTCTTGAAAAACAGGCGTTTTTCGGTGGCGCTCGTTTACACCGGAGGGGGGCTAGGTTCGTGTCGGAAGGAGCCCGGCGTCGCCCCAGTCTGAGTTTCCCGCGGCGCGAGTCGGCTGGCCCAGGCACGAAGTGCCGGTATGTTGACCGATCTGCTATCCCGACCCCTTTCACTCAAGGATGGAGGATGACCGTCTGCGGATGGAGGAGGCGGATGATAAACATCGTGTGTCCGCATCTGAGTGAGATCGGGGTGCGGATAGGTTTTTTTTTTTTTTGGTGGTAAGCTTCATCGCATGCAGAGGTCTAACACGTGGGGACAAGGATAATAGATCAAATGCGAAAGAAATGAACCCTCTCACCTTGTGGGAAGTTGAAGAGCTGATGGCTTGGTAGAAGCTTGAAGGCAGGATAGATTGGTGGTTGTACGGTTGAGGTGGCACAGGAGAGATGATGTAAAATGATGGCAGGAACTGGAAACGGCGTGGGTGGGCCGTCCGGACTTGGGATCAGTGGAAAGGCGTTGTTTGCCATGAAGAGTCCGAACCGTCAAACGTCGGATGGAGCACAAGACGGATACGTAGGATACTGCGGATTCCGGCCAAGCAGGCTGTTCTGGTGACGTAGAAAAGGGTAAAGAGCATCCCAGAATTAAAACTAAAAGTCCGAGCAAGGCGGATACACATGAAAGATAGCACAAGCATGAGTGGGCGTCTCGTCGGAGGCCGGATAGAAGGACGGTGAAATTTCGAGAATAGAGTAAGGCATTGGTCCGGAGTTGAACGGAAACCAAAGGCAATTCCCGTCGCCTTGGAGCGACAAAGGGAGCATGGCATGCCGCCGACGGACGAATTGGCGTTGCGTTGGATGCCACAGAAAACTGGGAAAATTTTGGGAGCATCATCGAATTGTCATAGAGTAGTGAGAGGGATGGCATGGCCGGAGTGACGGTGGATCGACGCCAGTGTTACCAAAGACTGACTGTGCGGTTCGGGAAGGATATCCTCGGATGAGCGTGTAGTAGATGGAGGCAAGGGTATAGCTGACACGGACGGCACGGATAAGGACGCAGTGAAAGGTTTATCGGTCGGAAGGGCGTCGGCTCGGGTGGCCTCAGGGACAGAGGATAGGGAACCAGCGAAAGAGACAGTGGAGAGTCGTGGAGGCGGGATTGGAGGCGTGCCAGGCTCGACCGGAACAGGGAGGACGGATGGCGCCGTGGCGGATGGATCCTGGAGGGGGACGGGGCCGCCTGGTGAAGAGAAGTCGGCGACGGCGTTGGGGTTCCACGGGCGGATGATTGTGGAGAAGGAGGTGTCCCTAGTGTGGAGGGTGCAGAGCGGAGGCGCCGGGTCCGCGAGCGCGCACAATATTATGTTCGCCACGGTGGCGAAGAAGGTAGCGGTGAAAACCAGTTATAGTGCGCTTTGAGGAGGGCATAGTTAATATGCTGGGAGCGGTACGTCTCACTTATAACCTCAGTTTGTTTGCCAAGGCCTCATTTGTTGCGCGAAGAAGGGAATTCTCCGCCTGGAGGGCATCCGCTGCAGCGGCGGATTGACGAAGGAGCGGGAGGTCCACGTCCGCTGGACGGAAGATCCAGCGGATTGGCGGGAATGGTAAGTCAGTAAGGATAGTAGAGGAAGCGGTAGCCAAAGTCCGAGGCGGCAGTCGTCGTATTCCTGGAATGGAGAGCCGGTGGAGAGCCGGCCGCGGACGTGGAGATAAGGACAAAAAGTCCAGAGAGGCTGGTTGCAGGAGGCATAACAAGCGTCCACATCAAGGGACTCGTCACAAGCGAGGGTGAAATGGAAGGTATGTCAACCCAAGAGTTGAAACATGGGAAGAACGGAAACGGGGCCGGGATCCGGAGACCAGCAGGAGGATGGAAAGTGCCAGGGGAATTTTGACTCCCCTGCCCCTTGTGAGGCTTGTTCGTCTCTGCATTACGTAGGGAACTTGTTTTTCCCCTATGTGGGACATTTAAACGTCTTTTAAATGTACACAATTAAGAGTTGCAGTTTAACTGCAACAAACACTTGTGCATGCGTTGCCGATTTTTTGCTTCTTTGGCTGGAGCCTACTCTGGACGTAAACAGTACTTGTGCCTCCCATTGTCGCTGATTTCCTACTTTGTTAGTACAAACTTGTCTTTGCCTGTAACAATCTCCTTTCATGATGTATTGTTTCCGCTCTCCCCTCTCGCTTTCGCTCTCCCTCGCTCGCTCTTTTTTTTTCTCCCCTGACTACCGAAATGACAACACACGGGAATTCTCTGCTCCCCAGTTTGTGATGTATTGTGTAAAAATGGCTGCCGTCCGCCATTTTTTCCCTTAGGAACATGCGACTAAGCCTACATCTGGAGTCGCCCCCTCATCGAATGAAATCCTGACCGGACAGAGTCGTAAGTGATCGTTTGCCACTTTGCCTAGTCTCGTATGCAGTTTGGCCATATAAGATTAACGTCCTGGACATAAAATCACCAATTTCTCCAAGAGGCCTAACATGTTGTGTTCCCTCGTCCTGAGGCTACATACGTTAGCGTCCGTCAACGCGTTTTAATTCGTTACGTCCTTTATTCACTGGGCTTAGTACGTATTAGTACTAAGGGAGAGGAGCGTGAGATATCCTTGGGAGAGAAGAGAACGGAAACCTAAACCTCAATAACGAGCGAAATAAATTATATCTGGACCAATTTATTCTATATTCATTATCATGTTTATTCTCCTCTTTTACACATAAGTGCTTCCCAGTGCATCAACGGTCCACGGAGAACCTCTCGCGAGAAGGGGGTAATAAATGTTGGAGGTGGGATTTCCGGTACCACGGCCCTTTGGCTTTGTCATTGGACCGTGAGATCGGAACTCCACGCTCTGCCTACCCGCCTTTTTCAGAAAGCAGGTGAGAGGGGACGTGTGGCCCCTAACAGAATGGGAACAATAGGTGATGGAAGAATCGGTACCGGAGGGGAAGAGACTAGTGGCGCCAGATCATCCAAAGGATGATGGGATATTGAGGACATGAATCGTCCCCCGAACTTGCGGAAGGCCCCGCGTTGACCGGCGGATGGGAAGACGGTAGTAAGGCCCAGGAAGGGGACCGAGGGTGGTTGCCGTGGATGGCGTAACACCGAAGGTAAGGCTGGCGGTCGTCCGAAGCGTCGTACGGAGGATTGAGAAAGATGGACCCGTGGCGGTAGGATGCGGAGGACTAGATAAATAGGATGGAGATCACCGTCCGCAGGTTGGTGGATGAAAGGTAGGTGAAGGCTGGCCGATGATCCAAGAGGAACAGCGAAGGCTGGTGATGGTAAGGACAGAGGCGGATGGCGGAGCGTACGTCCGAGGATCGAAGGACTAGCTTGACGAAGAGGATGAATGACAAGAGGATGGCACCTGCGAGATGCATGGGATAAGACCCGAGGTGGATAGGTCTCTACGAAAGTGTCCCTGGTTGCTTCAGAAGGAATTGAGGGTATTAGCGACGGGAAGATAGCAGACGGCGGACCGAGTGGCTGTCGAACAGCAGCGGATTGGTGAGTAGGGAAGCGTCCGGACCGACGATGTGTCACCGTGGCAGGAGAAATTATCCTGATCCTAGGGGAGGGCAGAGTGGCCCTCCGGCCTGCGGATCCAAAGACTGTGGCAGGTATGGCCGGGAGCGGAACCTCCACCGGTAGAACCTTGGACGACATCCTGCAGAAGCGGATGAGGGAGGATCGTAGATGACGAGGATCGCTGGTCCGGAGGACCGACTGATGAGAAGAAGATGGAGAGGAGCGACGGACGGGGAAAACGTCCAACTAGCGGTGTTAAGATAATAGCAATAGGGGTTAGCGCGAACGCAATCCCTCGCTACCACAAATTATACACTCGAGTAGCCCACAATTGGGACCATCGCAGGTGTCAGCCAAACCGTAGTGCAATGGTAAGGACCCAACCTGGGAGATACACCTTCATGGTTAAGGATACTCCTGAGCCAGGTAGGTATAAACACTTGTGAAAAAAAAAGAAGCATCCTAGTCTGAGGATGGACCGATCCTCCGTCTATCCACTCCTGAAGGCGGAGCAGAGGAAACCGGGAGCGAAGCGTCAACCGGGAGAGGACAGTGAAAGTAGATGGTCCTAAGGACCGGTGGATCCGTGAAGAGGATGGAGGTATAGCACAGCTGCATAGGACGAAAGCCGAGGAAAGACGAGCTGACTGCATCGTCAGAACACATATCAGAAAGAGGGCTGCGCAGTAGGATGCGCAGGCGGTCAGGACACGGAGGGATACCACACCCCTTTAAGTAACAGCAGCACCCAATGCTGGAGGGAAGGAAGGCGCAATCCAACAGCGAGCGGTGAAACGACCCTACCAAAAAAGGGCTGCGCAGAAGCAATGCGCAGTGGGGAGCCGCGGATAAGGAACTTTTTTTTTTGGTGAAAGCCGATAGAAGGCAATGAGGCAGCCCATCCCAAGGAATGCTGCGCAGAGGTAGCCCCCGGGTAGGGGGGTGGGGACGAGGATCGGCGTTGGGCTGAACAGAGGCACCCACTGCCCATATGCAACACAGACGCGAGGTCGTCGGCCAAAAACAAGGAACGGTTGTTCCGAGGAATGGCAGCGTGCGGAGGGCCCAGGCAAGCAGCCGGGACTGGCGAGGCCGGGCGGCGAGGAAGAGGGGAGGATATCCCTTGGTCCCCTTTGCGAAGAGGAGGCGGATGTTATGGAGGCTAGTGCTAGAAGCGGATGGTAAGCACATCGTACTAACGAAGGGAACAGCGTGCAGAGTGACGACGGATGGAATCCATGGCGGCCGAAAGGTGGAGGATGGTTAGAAGGTAACGGATAATCGGGCCAACGAAAAGCAGGTGACACAAGCAGGATGGCCGAAGAAAGGCTCTGCAGCGGACCCGGCAGGGGACCGGAAAGGCTCAATAGCCAAGAGGCCGCAGTGGGAGCAGGGATGATGGTCGGGGAAATGGGGATCAGCGATTCCTCGTCCCGAGCGGCGGATAATGGTACAGACGAGGAGGAGCCCCCCGTACTTGACGGGAGGACCAGTAGAATTCTTTGGTTGGGATGATGGTGGAATCGGTAACAAGTGTCGCGTAGACGATGTGACGGGATATTTTTTGACGGGCGAGTTGTATCGGATGAAGACTGAAACTCGGAGGCGGCGGCAGCAGCTCATTGGCGGCGGGCCCTGTCCGCACGTTGTTTTGATAGGATGTGATGTTTTCTGATAAGAGCCCACCGTTTTGGAGAGATCGTTACACAAACCTTGCACTTCTTTTGTAGACCATCGCAAAGACGATGGCGCTGACAGCATGGGTGGGAGTCGGTCCTTGGTTTTTGCGATGGAAACGCAAAGCTGGGACACTTGCATGCTACTGGCGATGAAACAGTGACAGTTCCCGGCTGTAAAACTGGGGAAGGTGGAGGTGTTTGGTTAGAGTCTTCGGACTAACTACGAGTCGCCATGACTGAGTTGCCTGCTGCACGATTGACGGTTGGAGAATGTAAAGGCATTTGGCTAAAAATCCAGATTGGTTAGGATACCCGGCACCAAAGATCAAAAACTCGGGGAACCATATTTATTTTCTCTTAGCGCCGTAGGCCTAAGTGCTTAAGCCTTATACTTTAAAATCGTGTAAATCCTAGAAAAATGGACAGAAACGATCAGTCTTCACCTCTTAATAGCCACAGACTTTACCTTCATCTCTGCGAAAACAGAACTCTAAAATTCATCTCCTGCTATTAACCACAGCCAATTGAAAAACGCTCCAAACTGAGCGCACCGCACGCAATCGCCAATCGCCATTTTCCACAACAACAAACTTGTACATTTGTAATTTATATTTTTTTCTCAGGCATAAAGCCGACCAGTTTAGTGTTTGTTGTAGGACCCACATATATGTACTCACACTCTGTTTTTATTTTGAACTCCAATACTAGTCTTGGTTTGTTATGAAAACGTCGATTGCACCTTTTTTTATTATTATTTGCGGTTGCAATAATGTTGTAAACCAAAATGCGTTTTAGCATCTACGAACTAGCTGGTTTATTTTAATCCTTTGCCTAGTGCTTATAAAAGCAATTTAGTAACGTAACTTCTTCCCACAAACTCTACCTTGTCCAAAACGGCATTTTTTTTACTATTTCATTTTACCGGACATTTTCTCCAAAAAGTGTTTATCTTGTATTTATTTCAGAGCTCCGACCATAGCAACCTCAACCAGTTGTATATAAAGCCTTTTCTACTATTAAAACTTGCAATAGATCAGTAACCATCCTTCTATTAAACTTGAATATTGATTTTAATAGCAAACTTCGCCCCCCCCCCCCTTTCCTTCAATAGTTGCGATACCTAATATCGTAGTTTTAAATTATAGGCCTAACCACGTTGCAAGTTGAAAACTCAGTTCCTATAGCCTCTCAATTCAAAAAAGTCGGCAATTCCCTTTGCCTCCTTTGTTGCCAAAGTTCCCTTCCAATCCACAGCCAGTATTCAATTCTCCCATCACTCAGAACTCCAAGCAATCCTGCCCGTCCGTGCCGTCCTACCTACTTCCGGTCGAGACAGCCTGGCCGGTCTGAGTCAGTTCCTCCTCCTCCAGATATTCCCCTCTGCCTCCCCGCACCTCTCCCTCCGCAGCTATCCTCGGCGTCCGCGCCGACTTCCGGTAATGAGTATATAACCCCAGCCCCAGACTCAATCGTTAGCACTGCTCAAAGATCTCAGAGGCTAGAGGTTGCTACGCCGGTCGGAGCGGAGATGTCCGCACGGGTCCGGTTGTTGCCATGCCGGGCAAGGTAGCAGTTCGTTCCTAACCAAGTTAATTTTTTTGAAAGTATTCTTTTGGACTTAGATTCTAAATTTATAGTTCTTAAACTTAAACTTAACCTCTAATTTTGAGAATGATTGTGGATCAGTTAACCGCCATTGGCATTTCTGGCCTAGAACTACCACAACTTAAGGGTTTAAGGTCCCCTTCCTAAAAACCGGCTTTTTTTTCTATGTTGAACAAAGGTTCTTCTAAATAATCAAATGGTTTAAATCGTAGAGCTTAGACGTCTTTTGGGTTGTGTACCAGGTTTACCATTAGTTAGTTTGATCGTTAGCACTTGGCTTTAGAAACATAACTTATGACTATTTTGCTAATGTAAACATTGCATTCAGTAATTTAGAGAGTCCGGTGACTCAAACAACTTTTCTTGTCGAAATTTTGTAGTGTATGAACTTTTAACTTGTTCACTTCGTGTCGATTTTAATGTAAAATCATCGTGTGCTTTATTTAAAGCTTTCTGAGACAATTTTTGTAACTAACTTAGTTCCAATGTAGTGTAGGAAGTTGTAAAGAAGGCCTGAGTTCTTCACCCGATTTGAGAGGATACCTCAACTCAAACTAACAACAACCTGAGGGAAAACTTCATTTACGGCAACGAACACTTTTTTTTTCTCGGTGCCTCGGCCGTGAAAAACCCTGAAATTCAAACACCTGTATCTTCCAAGAAAATGGACCAATCCGTCTCATCTAAACAGCTCTTAATAGCCATGAAGTTTATCTGTTTTCCCCCGCAAACAGAACACAAAAATTCCTTCTAGAACTTTCACAGCATCCTTAAGAAAAACGCACGAAACCGATGCCGTAAAATCACCGTAGCGCACGAGACGCCATTTTCGCCACTTGTAAAAATTTGTATATGCTTTCATTTTCACTTAGGCATAAAGCCGAAAACATTAGTTTAGTGTTTTAGAGGGAGGAGCTTCCTCTACGAAGGTACTTAACCTCCCTAATAAATGTACAGATACTTTGTTTTGATATTTCTTAAGTAGATTTAAGGTGACGATCTAAGATGCACTTAAGAAATGTCCTACATCCAAAAACCCAATTTTACGTCTATAAATATTAATTCAACTAATTAAAATGCGTTTTAGCATTTGCTGGTAACCTTAACTTTTATTTTATAATAATCTTTTAACGTAATCTTTTGCCATCCCAACTACCGGAGCTTAGGCAGCTTGTCGTTTATGTCTTTTCTGTTTGTACTTTGTTGTTCATAGCAAAACCGACTTGGCATTCAATTTCCCAAAGTAAACCTGGCATCCCAATGTTAATAATCGAATTTATTGAGATCATTCCTTCAATAGTCGCGATGCATATCATCGTGGGTAAATAAGAAAACAATCCGTAGTAATTAAAGGCCTTATTCACGTTCTAAACAATGAGTTTAACTCTACCGGCCTCTCTTTGTCACGCAGTACATAGCTATTCCTTCAAACGGCGCCAAGCGAAAAATCCTTTGCGCTGCCGACTTTTCTATTGTTCTCAAGGCCCTCAGCCAATCAGACCTCCGTAGCTCTCCTCGGCGTCCGCGCTAAGGTCCAGAAAATCCTCGGCTCGAGCATAAAAACCGAGCCCCACGAGGCAATCGTCAGCACACGCTCAACAGATCTCAAAGCCAGAGGTGACTACGCCAGTCGGTATAGGAGATGTCCTGTCCGAATGTTGCCATGCCGGGCAAAGGTAGTTGGTTCGTATTAGACTAGTGTTAGTTTAGAAAATTTAATTTTTGAAAATCCCATTCGAAATTTTAGTTTTAAACTTAACCTAACCTTAGCTTTGAGGGAATTATGGAGGTGGAGCCATAGTCGGCATTCTAGGCCCCCATCGCCATAACGTCAGGGTTCACGGTCCCTTTCTAAAAACCAGCTTTTGTTTCCCGTGTTTATTATTATGAATTTAATCTAAACACTAAATCTGCATTTAGACGACGTATTTTTCGGGTGCTTCCCTAGATACTAAGGATCTACAGATTTGAAGATTTGATCTTAGGTCGGACTTAAGAAACATAGTCTTGTCTATTTGTGTGTAATTCCCGCGGTTTGCAACAAATAGATTTATTTCATGTAATTCCCGCGGTTTGCATGTTATAACGGGTTCCCGAGGTCCCACAAACATTTTCTAATCGAAATTGTAGTTTTTACTCTTCACCCAGTTGTGTGAAGTTTGAGTTGAATTTCATGTAAATTCTTGTTGATTTTTCCTGTTGTAAAAATCGCCGTGCTTTTTATTTAAAGCTTTCTTGTTCTGACACTAGTTGATTTTAAATGTAATTGTTTATATTTATTTGCCTTTTAATAAACCTACGAGTTTGTAAAACGCCTGTTTTTCTGCTAGTTTGACTAAATGTAGAAGTTGTAGTTCTTAAGAAAACCACTTAACAATTAAACTTAGAGCTGCATTTAGAAACACCCACCTGGTGGCAGCGAATACCCCCCTTTAATGTTGTCTAGTTAGCCTACAGTTACGACAAATGACTCTCTGTTACCCATACTGGGCCAGTAGCATACGTGTGCTGTTTTCCGTAAAAGTAAAAACCGCCACCACAACTAGAAGTTAAAGGTCAAAACCATCTTGATGTCGGCGAGGCTACAAGCACCTCTACAGTCGTAGCTTCGGCCGCTACAAAGTTAACCATGTTTTAATAAAAAACTTTCGTTGTTTTAAACAACCAGTTGACTTCGTTGAGATTTAATTGCATGAGTAGATAATCAAAACCCATTTTTATTTAACTCCCAGCCGGCAATTAAACACCCATCGTGGTGGCAGCAAATTAGTAAGTAGTTAGTGTTTGAAACGTAGTTAGGACATGGATGCTCCCCTCCTAACCGAGCAGTAGCCACTGCAGTGCTGTAAAACTCCGCAAAAGTCAAAACAGTCACCGTAAATATTAACGTCATCGCCAGTACACCAGATGTCGGTGCTCACCTGAAAGGCACCTAAGAAGACAGGTAGCGCCGCTACAAGAGACACGATTCGAATTTTGAAAGTGTAACGGCAGCAGCAGCAGGAGGTGGTGCCCTCTGGTGGCGTGAGAAGGAAGTAGTGGGCGTCCTTTCCTTCCAGCAGTGGAGGAGGCCAGCGGTAGCAGGAGGGACAGAAGCAAGTCGAGGGATCATGTTGTCCTTTGCGGGAGCAGGCCACTTCTGTCTGCTTGACTTCTTTGAGGGATGGTCTTTTTGTTTTTGTTTTATTTCAGTTAGGAAGAGAGGAGAACCCCAAGAGCGATGGCGAGGGAGGAGGAGAAATAACCTCAGTACAAGACGGCAAAGTAGTAAGCTCTAAGAGGGAGGAAGAGGCGATGGCGGTAGTCGGAGGCGGAGGTGGCAGTGTAGCGGCTCTTACAGGGTCTTGAGGTGCCTACTGTCTATAGCACCGACATCTGGCTTACTTGTGGATATTTTAGATGAATTCATAAGTGGCGGTTTTTACTTTGTTGTGAAAAACAGCATAGCGTGTATACTGCACGGTTAGGAGAAGAACGTCAGCATCCTACCCAAGTTACGAAGACCTATCTAATCATGGTTCACTGCCACCACGATGGGTAGTTAATTTAATTGCCTACTTCGGAGTTAGAATAAAAATTGATTTGTAATTAAAATAACCCTTGCAAATTAAATTGGACTAAAAGTCAAACTTGTTGTTCAAAAAAACCTTCTTTTCTGTTTTAATAAAACATGACACAATTTTTACACACGGAGTAACTAGTTGGTTACAAAATAAAAACGGGGATTTACAATTGAAAGCCCAAGATTTACAATTAAATCGGCAAAATGAACAATTCAAGTTCACAACAAAATTTGGACTAGAAAAAATCGGAGTGAGTTACCGCAACTCTCTAAGTTACAAACATGACCCTTACAGAATGTAAAACAGTCTTTGAAAGCTTTAGCAACTCTTGCACTAAAGTCAATCAATCAATCACACTGAATCAAGATTAGTGTTACAAGGAAAACTACCGTTTTGAAAACTCCTGTTTCAACAATAACACATGCTAGATCTCGGTGATCTTAGATGATTTAATGAACACTGAGTTCATAAATAAAGAAAAAAAGCCGGTTTTTAGGAAGGGGACCTTAAACCCTTAAATCGTGGGTGCCCTAAACCAAAATGCCGATTTTAGAAGTTAAGTTTATATTTTAAGACTAAAAATTTAGAAATTCTGTTCTAAAAATTAAATTCTAATCAACTAAACTAGTTACCCTTTGAACCACTACCTTGCCCGGCATGGCAACCTTCGGACTGGACATCTCTGCTCCGACCGCCGTAGTGACCTCTAGCCTCTGAGTCCTTGAGCTATGCTAACGAAATTCACTCTCAGCTTGGTTTTATAGCTGCTGCCTGCCTGCAGGTAGGAGGGATACCGCGGCCCTGTAGGAGAGCGACGGAGGGGGGG
>JAHWFP010040996.1:2767-21091 GCA_023313725.1 Lithobius niger
CAATAACAGTAAGCTTTTCTTGTGCCTATTGAAACTGCCTGTAGATGATTTCCGGGAGCCGAGTTAAAGAAGTATCAGCCCTCACCGACACTATTCCAATTTAAGGACGTCGTTCCTTGTTTGCGATGAACGGACAAGGTTGGGTATAAAGAATGTTCAAGAAAACATTCAAACATATTTTCTAATTAAAGTGGCACTATCACCGATTGAAATGCGAACGAAAATACCGTGGCGCCATCTAGTGACATTTATATTGTTAACCTTTATAGCTTGCTCGCAAGTGCACGAGGATGAACCAAATTTTCACTCAATAATTAAGGATGTCGTGGCTTGTTTGTTTCGTTAAAAGAAATGCCGTTATGCATTTCTTCACTTGGTGCAAGCAAACGCTAGATGGTACTACAAACAGTGGCGGATTTAGGTGGGTGCACTGGGTGCGGGTGCACCCCTCTTCAGCACAAAAATAGATTTTTTTTAAATGTTGTTTTCATGCTACGAGTGGAGATAAAATATTAGCCCAACACATTTTTGTGTTGATCTTCAAAATTGTTTGTTTACCCACGAATGAAAAAAGGAAGAATTGATGAAAGTTTTTCACTTCTGCCCTAAGGGGAAGTGACTTTTTTATCCCAGGAAGCCCCAAAAGTAGAGGCTAGAGAATTCCTCAAAAGTGAATTTTAGGGTGCAGAAAGGTATTGAAGGAAACCACAGATGAAAAAGCCTAGTTATTTAGGTAGTAATCGGACGTCATTGTGGGTAGTCTGTATGTGGTAGTTAGTCCCTTTTTGTACGGGGGGAGGGGGGGGGGTTCTGAATGAATCTTTTGACAATAGGGGTTGTTTTAGGCTTAAACTGGTCTACAAGCACGCCCTCTCTCTCGAAGCCAAAAAAAAATCAGTAAAAAGGGTAAAAATTTAAAAGTTTCAGGGTTCTGCCCAAGATCCCACTGGGGTAAATTGTTATGCTCCCCCAGACCCGTAACTGACATTGAATTGACATGGATCAGCACCCCCCTTTAAAAAATTCTAGATCCGCCACTGACTACACAGCGCTAGATGTAGTCAGAATTCGTCTGCTTTCAATCGGTGATAGTGCCACTTTAAACCCTCTTTTACATCGACATTCATAGAGTTCGTTGTTATGCACGCACGTTTTGCTTGTATCACTCACTACACATGTGAGACAATCAGCACTTGCACCTTTTTCACAAAAAGCTTACGTAAGTTTCTGACAATTTCAAAATGTCGTAAACACTTACATGGGGGGGGGGGGACTTTGGCCAGAAACTGAAGATTTTTTTTAGTTATTTCGGCTGCAGAATGTCATTTCTGGCCCAAAAAGCATTTCCCCTCCGTTTAGTCAGTGGTTTTGTTGTGACCCTATAACTTGGCAGGGCCTATAAAAAAACGTATGGCTTTCTTCTCAAGAAGCCAGAAAAAAATTCATATTCCGGTAGACCCGTATCCCTCCCCACCAACCCTCCTCTCCGGCGATATATAATGACCGGCCCCTAACCGACATGAATAGGCAGTTACAAGCGACACGAAAACCACCTGTTACGGCTAAAAGGACATATCTTCTCGGGGCGAGGGATAATCGTCTAACTGGAAAATCGCATAATTGGAAGAACGTATAACGGAAAACAGTATAACGGAATATCATCTAACAGGAAATTCGTATAATGGAAAAGCGTCTAACTGGAAATTCGTATAATGGAAAATCGTCTAATATCCCTGCCTCGCTCGCTGCGGCTATACACATAACATCAGAAACGCAGTTAGACGTTTATCCATTATACAATTATCCATTATACGATATTCCGTTTAGATGCTTTTCCAGATTTTTTATTTAGACAGATTTTAGACAATTATCCCATTAGAAATCCAGTTAGACGTTTATCCATTATACAATTATCCATTATACGATATTCCGTTTAGATGCTTTTCCAGATTTTTTATTTAGGCAGATTTTAGACAATTATCCCATTAGACGATTTTCCAGTTAGACGTTCGTCCGACGCCCCCATATGACATCAGAAACCGCAGTTAGACGTTAATCCAGTTAGACGTTTATCCATTATACAATTATCCATTATACGATATTCCGTTTAGATGCTTTTCCAGGTTTTTTATTTAGGCAGATTTTAGAGAATTATCCCATTAGACGATTTTCCAGTTAGACGATCGTCCGACGCCCCTATCTTCTCACTATATTCGAGCATCCTGCGCAAAATAGCTCTTGCATCATTTTCATAGGTTAGCGTGAATGTAGCAAAACCGTTTCTCAAGAGGGCAAAACTAGGACCCCAGCCCTGTTACGAAGACTAGGGGTCACTCCTTAAAGTTGGCAGTGGTGTCTGCAAACTTGGAGTGTAGAAGACACTTTTTTCGGGTGAGGGTGGTCCACCCATGGAACTCCTTGCCCGAGCAGACCGTGAGTGCATCCTCTGTGAAAAGCTTTGCAGCTCTTTTAAGGAAGTCATGTCTCAAGAGCTTTTTGAAACGACCAGAATTTGTGCTGGATCCGCTGGTTAACATGCGCGTTTGCTAACTCCTGTTAAAGACTGGGCAGGAATAAGCGGTCTTGCCCTACCTGTTCCCTGCCATCTATGTATGGTTAAACCTCATATTATTATAGGAAAATGAAGGTCGTTGAAACATTTAAAGCGCACTGGACGTGGGAATCCCTTCTGATACTAGTTACTTCGATTTTAAAAAGGCCTTCGAGTCGGTGATTCACCGAAAGTTCCTTCTGAAGCTTAGCCATTGTGGTATCGTGGGAAAGGCACACGACTCGATATCAGCGTTTCTGCAGAACAAAACCCAGAGGGTATCAATTGAGAATACCTTTTCTTCCTGGACACAGGTTCCTTGTGGCGTTCCACAAGGTTCTATCTTGGGTCCGCTACTATTTGTTATTTACCTAAATGACCTGAAATTCGAAAATAACGATACCTTTGGTTTTAAATTTGGGGATGATTTGAAGGTCGGGGCAGAAAATCTCACCTTGTCCCCTTCTCGGGCCCTTGAGACTCAGGTTCAGGTAGTTAGTGTCTGGTCTGAACGTTGGCAGCTCCCACTTTCAATCGGTAAATGCTATGCTTTCCATGTTGGCACCTCTAACCCTTGCTCCCGGTATACATTGAACCTGCGAGACTTTGGTATCTGGTTCTCTCAAAATTTGAAATCCTTTCTTCACTGCCGAAAGGTTTGTGCCTCGGCTTACCGACGTTCTGCAATCATAAGGCGTTGCTTCACATCCGGAAGCATTAAGAAGAGGGTCTGGGCATTTAAGATCTTTGTGCACCCAGTCCTCGAATATGCAACTCCAGTCTGGTCGCCATACTTGGCACACGACATCGATTCTATCGAAGCGGTTCAGAGACGCTTTACGAAGGCACTTCCTGGTTTTCGCGAGGTTTCGTACAAGGAACGTCTCGAGAGACTGGGCCTTGAGCTTCTGGAGTTGACTTGGTCCTGACTTATCAGTTCTTGCACCAACTTACTAGAGGTAGATCTTCCTTTTTTTGACCTGGCCCCGAGTTTGGGCCGCACCAGAGGACATAATTGGAAGCTGGCTGTCCCAGGGGCGCGCCTCGACTGTCGTTTGCATTTCTTTTCTGTGCGCATTGTCCCCATCTGAAACTCCCTTAAGGAGGATACTGTAAATGCGAATTCTATCACGATCTTTCGCAGTTGGCTCAAAACTGAGCCCCTGCATCGTTTTTTGAGACGTCCTCTCTAGTAGTCTTCTTTCATGACGATATGGGAGCAGTCTGTGTGGGTATCAAAATATGCTATTAAATTTGGCTGGCTGTAGGTGAGTCACAATCCTTGCCAGGCCAGTTGCTTCCACACATAGAGGCTATAGTATTTTTTTATATTCAAATTGTTCTGCCACGCTATATTGCAGGTTGGCTCCATGTTTATTATTATATTTACATACATCTTTTTAATTGTAAACAGCTCTAGTCTTACTTCCCACTTCAGTTTTTAACTTTCACTACACCAGTTTCTTGCATTTTCATTGTTTTATTATTTGTTTTATCTTTATGAAGATTGACAATTGGTATTGGCCAAGCATTAAACTACGATACATTATTTTATTATTTTTAAAGAAACATTGATAACGTTACCCGGCTTTTCCCTGCACTTATCCCTGACGTTTGGCGATGCCATCGGGGACCATCGTGTCCCTGGTAGGTCTAACCTTGGTGGTAAGGCATTCGTGACTTCAACCCCATACGATCAACCCTTCCTTTGCAGCCGAGCCATCGTCCTTGTTTTAAACTTTTAACTGTTTAACTTTTATAGTGTATAATTGTTTAGTTTTAACATCGGACGGTAGTCAGTGACCACCCAGTCCTTGTCGCTCCGGTTGCGTTTGTAACAAACCTATATATTATTAGTATAATCTGCCTACAAAGAAACAAGTAACGAATTTCCACAAGGCAATGGAATCGGAGGAGGAAATCTGTGGAGGAAAAAAACAATCTGTTCCTTACCTATCCTGACGTTTTCCTGTTGCAGCAGCAGCTCTACAATTTCAACGTTCTCATTGTCGACGGCAATCTGGATGGAGCTTCGGCCCAAGATGTTGGTGCAGTTGACGTTGACCGGATTGGGGGGTTGGAGACACCGGATCATTGTATGCCGGTCACCTCGCTCCGCTGCCTCTAAGAAAATCACTTCCTTGGGATCCATACTGTGATGGTCCTAAAAATAGCAAAAAAATACAAAATACGTTTCAGTGGTTGAGTGAGCGAAAAAAGCAGGGAAGACTGATAAGGTTGGTGTATTTGTTTGTGTTTGTTGAGCTTTTGTTTCGGTGGTCTCCAACCATTAATTTTGTAAATTTGTTTGTATGTTTGCCTGTGTTTGTGTTTATACGTCTGGGACACGTAACGTTCGCAATTCTGTTCGCATTTGGTTGAAATTTCAAGACACTCAAGGAGTTTTAGTGAACGAAACTCACGAATTTGAAGATGGCATTCTCACCTAAAATATTTCCGGATATTTCAGGGTTTTCTGCAGTGTTGCAATAGGGCAGTGACATGACGTAGTATTATTGTGTATAACTCTATGGTAGAGCCAGTAACTGGGTTAGCTGCAAGGGGCACTGGAGGGAAAAAAGAAGGTCGTCTTACTGAAGCCAATGCTATTAGACTGGATTTCTTAAGCCTATAACGCGCGATTTTTTTTGTTGGAGAAAACAACGTTATTTTAAGCCTAAGAAATCCGCTCTTAAAGCACTGTATTGACTAAAAGTGCCGTTTTTTCCCTTACATTTTAATCTAGTGCACCTTGTAGCTATTACCTCCAAATGGTATCTCGTAGCTAATATGACGTCACTTGACGCTGCTCTATAAGCCTGTAAGCATTTGCCCCGGATATCACGGCGCTTTTCCCCTGGAAAACCCCACAATCTTTTTTTTCTTCAATATCAATAGTTTAAAAAAAATTTTCCCGTAAAAATAAATACAAATAAAAAAAAAATACGAATAAAAATGAATACCGTACAAATAGCGCCATTGTTCCATGTACATTACTCCTCCACCCTGTGTCACGTATTTATGGTTTCTTATGATTTTCTAGTTGTTTGTGAAGTGTAATTGTTCTTTCGTACTTCACTTTATGCTCTGTTCACATTTTTTATACTGTATGTTTTTTTTGTAGCGGGGAGCGCATGTAATAAAACTAAAACGTAATAAAACTCAAACTCAAACTCGTAAGGCGAAACTGAAAGTGAAACTTTGTTTTGTTGTCTTTTTTTTTACCCTCTGATTTGCGATCTTACATAAAAATCGCAAATCGGGTTGAAGAACGTGTTAAATCAGGCAAAAAAAAATCGCCATGCCAGCAACAACTAATTCTCCTCTGCGTTGTGCTAAAGAAACAAAATGTCCAGTTCCCTGCTTAAAAAGTCGATACAACACAATATTTTATTGTTGCAATTTGCGAAATAAGCCTACATTTAAAAAGAAATTCGTTTAGTAAGACGTTCACTTATTAAGAATTCCTTAGCTTAGGGTAATGAGGAATTAATGATAACAAGGGTAACACGGAACGAAAACCTATAACTTCCGAAATTCTTCCACTCTAGAATTAGCCCCAAATTATTTTGTTCATACCCGTTTTCCTCCCCAAATATTTTCCACCCCCGTCTTCACCCCCAACTGCAATCAATACCTCTAGATCAGGGGGTAAAACCCCCAATTTGGTAACACTGGTTTTCCATTGGGAACTACCGGCTTTACGGGAGACCGATCTATAAGGTTAGTGGCCCCGAGCACTACATGAAAAAAGTAAAGTTTACAATGTTTGTTTACTGATGTATCGGCCGAGTAAATGTGATCTTCAGAACTCAGTAATTTGCGTAGCTGACATTTTATGTGCCAAGTTTCCAAATTTGATATTTGATCATGTCATACCTTCCACTTCTGTTTAATTTTCCTGAATTAGATTAGAACGGTGAATGGTACCGATCTAATGATATTAGGTTAGTTTTGATCTTGGAAACTCGGTACCCCCACAACGCCTTATCCAATTGTTTTAATTTCGAAACTTAAATCTACAAACAAACCCTTGGATATGTGTGCGAAATTTCAAATGAATCGCACAACGGGTTCAAAAGTTATCGTGAGGACAGACAGACAACAGAACAGGATGAACAGTTCTTTAGCACTGCTTTGCACCGATCGTCAGAAATTCTCACTTCTTTTGAGTCATCGTATTCACTTGCTTTATCTTTCCCCAACTGTATTTTAATAAAATGTTGGTTACAAGAAAGATGAGTTCTAACTAGCCGGAAAAGTTCTAACGTGCCGGTTTGGTCGCTGATGGTATGTTCAAGAAATAATTATGTCCATGAAACTAATAATGTTACTTCCTCGATGTCACTCAAGATCTTACACGAGCCACAGACAGACACCGCCGACAGGTCTTACAACGCCGATTTCGTTCGCTTCGCTCACTCAATCAGCGCATCCCGTATTCCAACTGGTGCGGATCCAGCACAGTGTGACTGGTGTGGCCATACCCCACTTCCTGATTAAAACCAAAAAAAAAAAAAGAAGAAAAAATAGGGTAAAGAAACAAGCACACTGTGACCCTTTCATTATTAACGTGGAGTGCGGAGAAGCGACATTTTTTTCCGGAGCGTACGGTCGATAGGAAAATTTTCGTACAGCTGCCCCCATAATAAAAGTTGCATCCCCGAGTTGTACTTTCCCTGTGTTCCATCTTGCGCTACCACGCTAGGCACAAATGTGGGAAAATGCTTGCAGGAATACCTGCGAGTGGTATGGGATTGGGAATTGGGGATTATCATTTTTTTTTTCGTCATCACCACTGTGAGGAGTCACAAGGCTCGTGAAAGGAAGAGGTCGGAGTCAAGAACCGACGTTTCGTGTCAAATGGGGAAGAGCAGAACCAGCCTACTTTCACTACATGGGTTTCCAGTTCACAAATGTAAGTGCCGAAATGATGAGCACATGAGAACATATGACTTAAAGGCGCTGTCTCCAAGCGAAAGAGTCAGCGCCAGTTGGCACAGTCAGTAACAGATTATCACACGTTAAAGGCCTACTGATTAAGGCTTGATTAATCCAAGCAAGGAGAATTTGTAACTCTAAAAAGTCTCCCTATTGAAACACGTTAGATTCGTAGCTATTAGTTCTGTGCGAGTTTTCAGAGGGCGCCACGTGTTCCTTCTGGTAGTTTTTGCTCATTTTTCAGCCCAAATCTAAAGTAAACTAAATTTCAACTAAACTAAACTAAATAACAATTAAATACAAGCTAGTTTCGTTTAGTATAGTTTAATTTTAAGCTGAAAACTGAGTAGAAATTCCCGCATAAAACACATGGCGCCCTCTATAACTTAGATGGAACTAATAGGAATGAATCTAAGACGTTTCAGTATGGGGTCTCAGTTACAAATTCTCCTCCCCAACCCTATAAAGTCTTGATCCAAGATATGACAATGATGTGGTAAATTAGACACGATAGAATTGTTTATCCTACGTAACGTTTGGTCAGAGGCGGCTCGAAGACATCATGTTGGGAGGGGTGTGAGCCCATTTTTTCCCGAAAACTTTGAGGATCCTTTCTTTTCTTTTTTTTTTTTTTTGCCGTTTATCGGCTTTATTCGTACTTTCGTCCACCTCCCGTTTTTCAGTCCTGCGTTTTTTTTTTTTTTTTGATGTAGCCTAACGTCGATTGATTGTTACAAGGACTTTTGGTTGTGTTAACTGCGACGCATCGGAATGTTTCTATTAGGGCACTAAAAATTAATTATGTAGTTCTCAGGAGCGCACGCATGGTTTTTTCTTAGCGCATGAAACGTTTTTTATGATATTGTCTAAAAAAAAAAGCACCAATCACGCATCAGCACTTTCACCAAACATTACCTGGAGCCGATGACCACATGAGCTCTTTGCTCTCTTCACGTGATCGCCTCGAATCGAATCGAATCTAAGGGTCGTTCGAATCTAAGTCATGTCACAACTAAAAACTTGCATCTAAAGAATGACTTTTATCAAATGTGCAACTTTTGCACGCTGATCCTGGCTATATCAACAAGGCACTCTGCTACCAAAAATATATAATCGATTATCTGTGTTCGTTTTAACATTGTACTCGACCACAAAATGTAAGCTGCTGATTTCGTTTTGTTTGGTAAACAAAAAAAAAAAAAAAAACATTATCCGCATCTGAAAAATCACGAATAAAACGTAAAATAAAAACACCGCCGACTCGCATCAATATTTTTTAGTACCACTCCCAAGACCACGTAATTAATTTTTCATTGTAAATCTTCACTTTTCTAAATTGTAGTTTGTTGGTAAAATGTTTGCATTTCAAAGGTATATTTAAATATCTGAAAAGCGCCAATTTTCATTACGAGTGAAGTTTTATTATTCGGTCGGAGGCATTACCAACAGCATGCGATGTCACAACTAGTGGTGTAGTGGCGAAAAAATAGGAAAGGAGCTTTCCACCCCGAATAAAAAGCATTATAGTGTCCGCGGCCTATCTTGAGTTTGCCCCAAAACGAACACAGATAATCGATTGTATATTTTTGGTAGCAGAGTGCCTTGTTGATATCCTAGATGGTTACAAAAAAAATGGCGGCCGTCGATTAAAGCCGCTCCTTCCAGGAAGACGTAGCCGATCATAAAATACCTGCAGGATTCAAGATACGCTGCGCACACCATAGGCCGGCTGAGCACCACATGTCATTTCACTGGGCTAACTAACGATCGACCAAATTCAGGTGGAAAAATAAAAAATAAAAACAGCATTATCAGCCATCAAAAATTTGTCGGACAGACTTCGGTCTCGGGAAGGGGGCAGGGGACAGCAGTGCTGTAAAACTTTTCATTTACAACTTGAACAGTTATTTTTTCCCTAACAACTGAAAACTGCGATTGACAGCGATTGACGCTGTCTTTGAAACCACCAAAAAACGTTAGCGAAAAATGTAAAAACTCTGTTTCAATTAGGCTGGTATAGGCCTATAAATCGCGTTAAAACTTGTTAAGGGCAAAATTTTACATTGTATTACAAGATTTTTTCCATTTTTCCAAGTTGTCGACGCGCCATTAAGCCTCAACCCCGCCCCCATTTGGACTTTGTGTTCTGAGCAAACAACGTAGTCCTAAAGAGTTCCTTGTCATGTTTGTCATTTTTTCACTATCTACAACCTAGGGAAGGGGGAGAGACGAAAGGCAGACTGGACGTCTTTTTCTGGAATTGCTTCTTTCTACCCCAAACTTGACGACGATTGAAAACCATTGAAAGTCTTGGCGTAAATTTGTCAACCCTTGACAGGGTGGTTTTCATTGTTGTCAAGGTGGTAGATGACAACGCAAGGCTTTTCAATACAAAAAATCAATAGCCTTATTCAGCAGTTTTGTAACCAACAACGGACTGTGGAGCCATGGCAAGCTCCACCTACCATGATCCATGCCCCACCATGACCCACCACTTTTGCCATATAGTCCACTGGCTCCACCACTTCTTACAGTCGAAATCGTTCTAAGTTTTCATTGTATCTGGCTTACTTTTATTATTTTGTCCAGTGAATGACCAGCACAAATAATTGTTGTTGGTTTACATTGCACTGGCTTCATGCAGTTTTTAGTTATTTAGGCTTCGAGTTGGCGACATGCTTAAACCGAAGTGAAGCGCTTGAGTGTCTAGACGTTGCCTCGTGGCACACAAGCATTGAGCTGTTTGTTGAGGCCTTACCTGACTTGACTTTCCGAACGCACCGAAGGCGGGCACGGCACCGTAGATGTGTCGAATGCAACGGTTCATTTTTCTACGTTACGTCGCATCAAATCGTTTTTAAGAGCAACCACGAAACAAGCTTGGGTAAACCACATGTTTATTCACGTCCATAAATACAGCAGATCCGTGATGTCACAGACGTAGCCAAGAGGTCTAGTAAGCTAAATCTTGGAAGGCTAAATGATACAAGAACAACTTTTTTTTTTGTTATTAAAATTGTAGCAGCTACAGGAGTCAGGATTCCTGCAACCACAAGTAAGCCTGAGTAAAATCATATGGAACTTGTCGAACTTGTATTGTTTTTGTTGTTGTAGTTGTTGTTAATTGTTTTAAAAATCACCTTATGGGCACTGGTAGCGGGCTTATTTGGGCGTTCAATCGTTATAAAAAACCACGGGAGGAGGGGGGGGGGGATTATTTCGGAACATGACCCCATCGAGTTTATAAGGCTTGAGGCCTCTCTGACAACGACTGGCGACCTCAGTTCCCAGTTACAACGAAGGAGGAAATCGCCGGAGATTTCAGGATAGCACCACTGCAAGCCTACACGGAGGATATGCAGGAGCAGCAGCAGACACATGGGGACCAGCAACTAGCTGCGGTTGCAGAGCGAGCTCTCGGCACAAGAGGCAAGCCGCCTGTGACGCGATTGACATCCATCGTAGTTCTCGTCCTACATCTTAGCGCCGGTGCACACGTGCGGTCGCCGCATTTGCGGTTTGGTTTACGTGCCATCTGTTAGGTACTGCACACGTACCTGCGTCGACGTTGCGTTACCGCCCGTCGCTTACCCGCCGCTTTTGCGGTCGTTTTGTACCGCAATTCCCCTCGTCAAAGCAGCGGTACCGCAGCGTTAAAAAAAAAGCAAAAGCGGTCTCTGAGTACCTTGGGTGACTTGAGCGGTGCATACGTCCGCCGTTTACCGCAAAAGCGTTACCGAAAATGGCGTCCAATTTCGAAGAAATAGACATGGAATTGTTCATTGGGGGAGTAAAGAACTATCCTGAAGTATGAAATGTTGCTGCAGAAATGATTGAAGACTCATTGGGAAGTAATTAAAGAACTTATCCGAATTTTTTTAGTTAAGCTGCAAGGGATGTATAACATTTCCCCTGGTACGTCTTAAATTAGTACATCAATGTACCAAAATTCGTCGCATTGGTTTTAAAACATATTTTTTGTTCACGAGGTAGGCGAAAAAAGCAACATCGTATCATTGTTTCAAACTATAATTTTTTGTACACGAGGTTAGGGAACCGAACGCGCACATACGTCACCGAAACGGCACCGCAGCGTCAACGCGCGTTAATAAAACGCACGTGTGCATTGATTGGATGCGTCACCGCAGCGGCGCCGCAGCGTCGTCGCAGCGTACAAAAAACGCACGTGTGCACCGGCGCTTAGTTCTCGCAAGGGCTTCCCCCTACCTTCCCACCTGCTGGAGTGAGAATAGCGCCTTAAACAGAGGATACATCGCGATGATGCAATCAAGTTTAACTTTATACAGACGATTATGAGGTTCAGCACAGGTACCAAGCGTTTTATTACATATTTTTTTTATGGTATTATAGTATTCAAATCTGGTGGCATACTATTATTAATTAATAGTAATTAAATTAATAGTAGTTAATAGTAACAGGAAAACAAAAATACTCAAAATTAAACAACTTAGAGATTTCGTTGTAATTCTAAAAAACTATTTTAACTGTGACCACAAATTAAGCTCAGCAATAAAGAATAATTATTTCAGGAAAACCACATATCGATATGAAGTGCCTTTTGCCAAGAACCAATATGGCAAACGAACAAACAAATATAAAATTCCTTCTATATTTAATGAAATCCCTATTGAACTACTCCAAATTGATGGGATAACTGAGATTAAAAATAAACTATTCGACTACTTCTTACTTAATCAAGAAATCGATTAAGCAATACCCAGATAAACACTCGGTCTAATTTAGAAAAAAAAAAAAAATTTTTTTATTAATATAGTTGTATTTACATAGATATATACATAAATGTGGAATGTGCATTTAGTGATTATTATTATTATTTTTTTTTGGTTTTGTTTTGTACTTAAACTGTTACATTGTGTTTATTTTTGTTTCTGATTCCTACTATGGATTTATGTTCAAAATAGTACTTGTCAACAAATAATGTGTTCTATATTTACCTCCATATTATTGTTATCATGAGCCATATATTGTACCTTCCTTATACGGCACACACAAGTTCACCATGAACTTCGAGCCGTCGTAATAAACTTCTTACTTACTTACTAATAAATTGATGGAACGTTGAGCATTACTTGCCTGCGTAAAACGAAGTGAAAATTTCAATATGGCGGGCGCGAGCAACCGTCCTTGCGCATGCGCTGATTCTCTTTGGCGCTTGGCATGTTGGGATACACACGGTACCTAGAAACGACAGGAAGGTACGCGAGAGCTAGTAGTTGCTGGTCCCCCTAACCACAGCCTCCTACAGTAAAGGCCGGATCAGATAAAGACAAATTAGGCGCGCAAAATCAACCATTGACATAGAAGGAAGCGTAAGTTTGCTAGGTGCTGCCTTCTCTACACCAAGCAGCGAAATTTCAAACTAACCGACGAGGGTTCCAAATTCTGTCAACTGATGACGCCACTTGGCAAACTTGTCGCGTCGGTATTTGTCGCGCCTTCTAGCGGAGCATTGTGGAAGGCAAAGCTGATCCGTCCTTTACTGTAGGTGGCTGTGCCCTAACCCAAACGTCTACGTCCCTGATGTACCAGATCCAGGGCAACCACGATCTTCGGCTACACCGCCCAGGATGGGCACAACCACACTGTAGATCTGTATAGAGACCAGGACCCATGGACACTGAGCGACGACTTCCAGATATTCAAGGACTAGGAGTGCAGTGAATCCAAACGGTAAGAATACTACGTTTTATTTTGTTGGAGGGGTGAGGAATGGGTAAGGTGCAAGAATGCGCTCGGCAACAGTCGTACAATGTTCCCCGACCTGGTGAACATGAAGGTGAGAGACGAGGAGGGAACCTCGGACAAAAACTCTTCAGTAATGTGCAGTTGAAAACTGTGCAAGCACGCATGAGGATGAAACCGTTAACGTGACGTATGCATCAAGTGCGTCAAGGAAGTGGAGTAGAGTGTGTCTTCAGGAACAGAGTGCTTAGTCACAACAACTTTGGATTTGAAGAAAGCATTTTTCACAAAGTTTTTTTGTTTGGAAGTTGAAAGAATTGTGTTCGTTTGCATGAAAAAAAAAAGAAGTCATTTTTGTCTCAGTATGGATTCATGAGCTTGTAATGAAGTCAGAAGTGTTAAATAAATGTTAGCTATGTGAAATTTCTGTGTCCGCTGAACTTTAAGAAACTTGGTAGGGTTAAATTTATTTGCTAAAATTGGGTATTACAAATTATCCTTCTCGCTAGCACAAGCTAGGGGGAGGGGGGAGAGAGAAGAGGTAAAATGAACATTTTTAAACAGGTGCACCCTTTATTTAGGCAACAGTACACGTCACACAGGAGGTGCACTTGGCTGCCATCCAGTGGGCAAGTAGCCAACTCCCAGACGCCGCCTGTGATTGGTTCCAAGCCCAATTAAATGCAGCCACGCCCAACCCAGAGTAACCGTATATAAGGACTGCACTTTTAGCATGGGAAAGTGTTAACGTGACGTCATCACCGCATATATTAAATATTGTTTATATTGAATTATTTGCCCCCCCCCCGGGTCTTTGTGGTTACGCTACTAAAATATGTTTGTCAGTCGTTTTTCAAACGTTGTACGAACCCTCCTTAATTTTTTGGGTGCAAGTACTTTTTACTTAGTGAGATGCACGTAAATTTGGGGCATATTCATGAATTCATGAATTTTTCTTGCAAGTTACCCACCTTTTTGAATATTTGTCACAAGCCAACTGTATCTAGAACCTGCAAATGCGCAACCCGGCATGAATTAAAGAATTAAGTCCTTAACTGCAAGTTTTTAGATTCAGAAACGATGCTGCTCGCTGCGCCACAAGTTCCCATTCAGTTATTCAGCGCCCCCTGAAGCGCACAAGGTGAGCCTTGACGGATGGAGTTTTAAATAGTTGATGCATCTCCACCGCCAGCCTTTTAATGGCTTCGCTGCAGCTTTTAGTCTTAAACGAAAGGATAGATGGAAATCTTGGTCTTGTACTTAAAAATTTTAGAAGGAAGGGGGAAAAAAAGAAAAAACAAAGAAAGAACGAACAGTAAAACTGCTGAAAAGAGCAATCTTAAAGATGAGCAAGGAACGAATTAAAGATACGCAAGAATGATTGATATATTTTTAATATTTTTGTTGTATGTGAAGGTGAAGGAGTCAATGGTGGATTTCGTCACGGATGATTGATTGATCCGTGACGAAATCATCACGGCAAATCGAGGGGTTTTGCAGGTCTGTTGCTTAACTGTGCTCGATCGATAGAAGTGGTGGGTGGTAATGATTTTAGATTTCCTCGCCTCACCGGAAATGCTAAGGGCGCGTTTACGCAGCGACTCGCATTTGCATTCTCGCTGCTAGAACTCAATCGTGATGGCAAAGGTGACATTGCCATGGTAACAACGCTAAATGGATTAACTAAATCCGACATCGTTGGAGTAAATACTTGCAGTCTTGCAATCCGTGCCAATAATATAAAGAATTCCTCATGACGAAACAAATTTCCCAAACGCTTCTGAACTCACGTTATTTGCTGTTTTCATTGCGAGGCGGCAGACATAAAACCGCCGCCATGTTGGAATTTGAGGCGATTTCTAGCTTCTAGCTGCGAGAATGCAAAAGCGAGTGGTTGCGTAAATGTGCCCTTACTCACGAATGTGAACGTTCTCTCCCACTCCGTCGTTTGGGTCCGATATTTATGAAAAACAGTGGAGCAAACTGTGGCACAGTGGAGCGGATGCACGGGTAGCTGCGAGCACTGGGTCGTCAGATTTCATAGGCGTCTTGGTCCCGGCTGTACATCTCTGGCTTCGTACAGACCCGGGTTCGATCCGGGCGAAGGAAGTGTATATAACGTCTCCAGTTGTTTCCCACCCGTTACACGAGGGTTTCCTCCGGGTTCTCCGGATTCCTCCCTTGTGTGGCTAAAAACAACTGTCCTGTGGAATGGGGGTATCTTTCACTTAACATTTGCCGATTGGGCCTTCAGAAAGTAAGCTTATTGGCCGACACCTTCTATGTCATTCTAGTGTATTCTAGGTTGAGTAAGAGTATGTAATGACGGGGTACTGTATGTCATTCCCACAACCCAGACGCATTCGTTAAAGTGATACAATGACTAGCAATTCCGCCTACCAACAGAATAGGCAGGTTTTTGCCCATGTTTGAGAGGAGAAACGGGAACGTGAAGGGAAAAACTGACGTCACGCGTTCGAGCCGGACTTCGTCTGCAGTCTGATGTTCTATAGACGTCGGGGTCGGGTGACTTGACGTTCCCTGCAAACGTTAGCCATTTGCCATGAAACCACACGTTCCGAAATTTAAAATCCATTACAGAAGATCTCTAGTATAGTACTTTGATCATTTGGCTGATTGAAGACCAAAGTTCAGTTCTGTAATTTTAAACCATTGTCTTGTAATTAATTGCGTAAGTGCAGAGAGACGTAAAACTGTCGGTGAGCAACGCCTTGAAGTTGCTTCACCTGTGAGCGTTTAAAAGGCCTAGGTGCACATCTTATCTAGCCTTCTATACCATCAGAAGAAGGCGATGCTTGCAGTAAACGGGCGGGGCTAAATCAGACTTTTGATAAACCAACTACCGGTTTTTTACTGAACGCGTGGTGGGGCTCTGGAATGACCTTGCTGCTGCTGCTGTTGTCTCTGCAAATTCCATCAATTCTTCTCCATCAGTGCCCATTCCCTCAATGCCTTTAAATTTCAGACCTAAATCCCAGACCTTTAAATCTCTTTCCGGGCTAAGACTTAAAGTGTGCGTGGCCTATCTTGAGTTTGCCGCAAAACGACACAGATAATCGATTGTACGTTTTTGGCAGCAGAGTGCCTTGTTGATATCCAAGATGGTTACAAAAACAATGGCGGCCATCGATTAAAGCCTCCCCCTCCAGGAAGACGTAGCCGCTCGTAAAATACTTACAGGACTCAAGATAAGCCGCGCACACAATAGTTGTGTTGGTTTGGTTTTCAGAGTTTTCAGGTTTGGGCGCTGGGTGCTGGGTACGTTGTGAACGCTTGCTGTCTGCACCGTCATGTACACTATTCTGTTGTAGCAACCAAGCAAGAATTCTGGCTGCGAGTAACGAGTATGTTACAAGTTCTCTCCACATAGAAGGTTAGTGGATCGGGGGTGTCATTAGGCTCAAAGCAAAGATACAGTTATCATTTTTAAATCTGTTGTTAATCGTGGTAGTAAACGAGCCGGAGCTATATCGCATTTTAAATAATAAATACGTAAGAATATCCTACGTGAAGTGTGGCGCCCTAAAAGGTTAGCTGCAGCTGTGTTGGGGTTTGTTTGTTTTGTCGCACTGCGTTGCGGGAATGCTTGATGGCACAACACGTATTTGTCCGAGTTTCCAAAATTCTTTCAAATATCACACCGCCCCCCCGGCCCGCCCCCCCTCACCGGGGTTTGCTTGTGAGATCAGGAAGAATATTTACTTTATTAGTTTGTTTGATTTATCCTCCAGGTTATCGAGACCTGCGTACACTTCCATGGAGTTGTTCCTGCGGGGGGGGGCCCCCCCCCCCCCCAAAAAAAATGGCGACAAAGAGAAGCCCTTTACGTTCCCTCTCCTTTCATGTGGAAACCCTTGCAAAGCACGCTGTTCGAAACTTACCTTGTGCAGTAATAATATAGGTTTTAGTAATTACAGCATTTTTTACGTTGGTTTCATCCTTTTTCTTGCTTTCGTCCACTTTTATTTTGCTTTCTTTCACTGTTATACTCTGCGCATTACAAATATGGACGAATGGGCAAAATGAAAACGAACGAAAGCAAAATAATAATAATAATAAAGAGGACGAAACCAAAGTAAAAAAGCTGTTAATCACGAGGTACCCGTTCGGGTTAAAATCTGGATACCTTGATTACGGCTGGCAACATATTTCGGGCTATTCCCCACCATGCAAAATAATCCTTTCCGTCCGTACGTTGTAATCTAATTTTGTCATTTGGCATTCCGTGGTACAATAACGGGACAGCTTTGCTCAAACTGCGGCTTTTCTGCGGACATCATCAAAACCTCGCAGAACTATATGCTGCATCCAGAGCAATGGCTCCAACAAACACTGCCTCCATCGTTGTCATTTTGTCGTTATGTCCGTCTCGCCACGCTGCCGGTTTTGTTTCGCATAACAATGGCGGCAAATTAAGCTCATCCCCGGCATTCTCCATTCAGTGATGCCCTTTGCCCTTACCAAGCCCTCTTCCATTCTGCGTGTTCCATTCTGGTTCGTGCCACGCCGATGGCACGTTGGCACTTGCACCGTTCGGTTCCGTCGAAGAAGTGACGAGGCACCGTAATTAGCTGGATCCAGTAATGAAGGCCCAGTGCCCCGCACGCCAAAGACCGCCTAATCCGCTTTGTCAACCTCCATCAACTGGGAGCCAGGACAATCAAAGGGAGAACGTTACGGACTAAACTACAAGTTATGTTCTCATGTGCTAAGGTATTACTCAAGAAGATTTGGTTGCTGAAAGGTCTTTATGGATTGTCCGCTTGGAAAAAGTAAGGGTGCTTTATCCATAAAGTCGATCGGTACACGTTGTCGCGTCATCAATTTGGAGCCGACACAATCAAAGGAAGGACGTTATAAACTAAACTACAAGTTATACGTTCTGATTGATATAGAGTGCCAAGGTATTACACAAGAAGATTTGATTGCTGAAAGATCTTTCTGGAATGTACGTTTGAAATAAAAATAAGGGTTCTTTATTCCATAAAGTCAGTACACGTTGTCGCGTCATGAGCTTAGAGCCAAGACAATCAAAGGAAAAACGTTATAGACTAAACTACAAGTTATGTTCTGATTGATATAGAGTG
>JAHWFP010040996.1:61873-90707 GCA_023313725.1 Lithobius niger
AAAAAAAACCTTTTTGACACTTCACCCTAATAGAGTAGCGTCAAGTGATGTCATATGGCTACAAGAGAGATACCTGCAAGGGGCACCAGATTGAAATGGTGGGTTAAACAACGGCACTTCTAGTCAAGCCAGTGCTTTGACAGTGGATTTCGTAGGCTTAAAAACCGGTTGTTTTCTCCAATCCCTTATGCTGCTTAGGTTGTAATTGGAAAATAAAGATTCCACTTGCTTAAAAATGTCAGCAATTGCCAACAAATCGACAAAAATCGCGCGTTTTAGGCCTAAGAAATCCAGTTTAATAGCATTGGCTTCAGTAAGACGCTCTTCTTTTCCCCCACCAGTGCACCTTGCAGCTAACCCAGTAACTGGCTCCACCATAGTGTTACATACAATAATACTATACGTCGTGTCACTGCCCTATAATTCAACCGTCCAAGGTTAAATATAAAGTATAGCCTTCAATGACACGAGTTAAGTGAGAATAAATTTTACGTCTACGTTTACGCTGAAAAAAAAAACAATCGAAATTACTTGCCGGCGTGCGGTGCACCACAGTCCGTGTTCCCTCTCCCGAGTTCTGATCAAACCTGAGCATTGCAGACAGAAAATACGTGTTTCGATTTGGTGTAACCGTTACGAAAGAACGTCCTGCCCTCTGTACACAGCAAATAGAACGAGAGTTTGGCAACTCCCTATCTCTTCAACGATAGCCCAAAAGGCCAAGAAAAGATCGAAATATCTTCTTTTTTGTTCTAAATCCGACGTACGTCGTCCCGAACTCCCCCCCCCCACCCCCTCCAATCAATTCCAGGGTGCTTGGAACGATGCCAGCTTGTAGTAACTTGTTGCAGTCTCACCTTTTGGGTTTCCTTGCTGCGCCAAGCTAATTAAAACACCTTGGGTCGTGTGGCTGATAAGTATTGGGTCTGCCTGTCTACCCATCCCCACGTTGACTTCCCTCCCTCTCATTTTTCCATCTCCATCCGAGATTGCCAGCAGCTTCCACACTAACCTCGCAAACTCATCAAGAAGAAGGAAGTCGGGGGAAGATTGAAAGATGAGCGTAGCACTTTCTCAGAATTCGGAGATTACTTTATAAAGTAATACCGTGATATAGCTTCAAATTGAGTAAACAAACGGGAGCAGCGACCACCTAGTCGCAACCGTTTTTCTGTACACTTCTACCACTTTCACGCTGCTTCCGCTTCATACGTCCGGTTTTTTTTTATTCATTTTAACTCATGTTTGGATGTTGAATTTAATGGTGAAAACAGTTTGTCTCTATCTGGTACCGTTTCATAGATGATGGGCTCACTTGTCGGCCACTTCCGGTCACTCGTCGGCCACTTCCGGCCACTTGTAGGTCATTTCCGCTTCATACTTCCGGTTTTTTTTATTATTATTCCTTTTAACTAACGTTTGGGCGCTGAATCTAATGGTGAAAACAGTGCGTCTCTACCTAGCACTGCTTCATAGATGATGGGGGTCACTTGTCGGCCACTTCCGATCACGTGTGAGCCACATCCGCTTCAAACTTCCGGGTTTTTTTTATTCCTTTTGACTAATTTTTGGACACTGACTCTAATGGTGAAAACCGTTTGTAACTGTCTGGTACCGTTCCATAGATGATGGGGTCACTTGTTGGCTACTTCCCGTCACGCGTGAGCCACATCCACTTCAAACTTCCGGTTTTTTTTATTCCTTTTGACTAATTTTTGGACACTGATTCTAATGGTGAAAACCGTTTGTCACTATCTGGTACCGTTCCATAGATGATGGGGTCACTTGTTGGCCACTTCCCGTCACGTGTGAGCCACATCCGCCTCAAACTTCCGGTTTTTTTTTTTATTCCTTTTGACTAATTTTTGGACGCTGACTCTAATGGTGAAAACCGTTTGCCTCTATAATAGATGTTCGCCTCACTGGCGGACACTTCCGGTCACTTGTAAGGTATTTTCGCTTCATACTTCCGTTTTTTAAAATTCTTTTTGACTAAGCTTTGGACGCTGAATCTAATGGTGAAACCGTTTATCTCTATCTGGTACCGTTCCACAGATGGTGAGCCATGTCTGGTCACTTGTGAGTCACATCCGCTGCACTTCCGGTTTTTTTTTATTCCATTTGACTAATTTTTGGACGCTGACTCTAAATGGTGAACACCGTTTGCCTCCATCATAGATGTTCGCCTCACTTGGTGGCCACTTTCCGTCACTTGTAGGATATTTCCGCTTTACACTTCCGTTTTATTTTTATTCCTATTGACTAAGTTTTGAACGCTGAATCTAATGCTGAAAACCGTTTATCTCTATCTGGTACCATTCCAGAGTTGAAAAAGTCGACGGACGGACGGGCAAAGTCGTTGCTAAAGTTTTCTCAACTTTCTTTGTACAGAACACTAATGGAAGTTAATCTTTATGAAACTTATAAATTATAAGATGAGCCATTTTTTTTTTTTTTTTGGCACGTACGGTTTACTCGAGTGACACGACTCGGATTGGAATTAGCGAACCAGCTCACAAGCAGATCACTGCACCATCCTTTCACACACATGCAACTCGCCTATTCGGTAAAGTGAGTCCTGAACGCAATCTCGAAAACTAAATTCTCGCAAGCCAAAACTCGAACCCCGTCCCTCAAAAGCCACAATCTCGAAGATCCTAAATCTCTAACGTTCAAAATCTCGAACCTAGGAAATCTCGAACGTACAAAATTTCCACTTTTTTCAACTCGAAAACAACTTTCTAATTGAAAAACTTCAACAGATGGGGGAATCTAAACTATACTAAGTAGATTTTTACAAATAATGGGGCAATGATGAAAGATGTCAAACTGAACTATACAAGATGGCCCGAAAACAATTGAAGATTGCGAAAGGATCTAATAGTAAAACTCGAAAAACCTTGAAAATTTCTCCTTAGGCTATTTCGCGCAAAATCGTTGATAAACAATATCAGCCTCATAGAATTTAAGCTTGTGCAATATACAGTAGGTATGACGTAAACCTTGAACGACTTCCTAGGAGGAATTGTTCACAACAGTGACTATTTGTGAAATCACTGAGCTCACAGTTTTGAAATCACTGAAATCTCTGTTTTAAAATCTAATTTTTAAGCTTTTTTAACGTACTTAGGAGTTTTAAAGATTAAACAGTGAAATTTAAAAATTTTTCTGCAATTCTTGCATTCAAAGTCTCGATTTTCGAGATTTAGGTTTATCGAGATTTAGGGGTTTCGAGATTGTGATTTTCGAGAATGTTGACTTCCAGCTTTTGTGTTTCAAGCTTACGTAACGTCTTTCAAGACTTTGGGCGGATCCCGGTATAGGTCACCGAGGGACCTATGACGGGATCCGCCCAAAGTCTCGAAAGACGTAACGTAATCTTGAAAGACAAAATCTCGAAGTCATTTTCCTTCAGCGAAAATCATACACTATAAATAACGTAGATCGGTATAGTCTAATCCAACTTTATGTTCTTTACGCATCTTTCTATTATTTACAGTGACTTTGTGTCTAAGCCCGTTATTAAAGGCGGTGTGGCGTTGATCCGGGGATGGACGCAGTCATCTTTCGAAAATCAAATGTCCAATATTTAAAATTGATGAATATGGAGTGGTTTCCGGCAAGCTGCACTTTTGCTTTTTTTTTTTAGAAATGTACTAACTGAGTTGGCATACAAGGCATCTGTAAAGTCTGTGCATCTGATAGTTTCTATGAACGCACATGAAATTCTTTGTCGGGCAACGATGTCAATATGTTTTCAAAGTCTGCCTTTCCACGGGCAGGAAGAGCTTCAACGGAACTTTGTATTTTCCGGCGAACGCCAGCTATGTTTGCTTTCCTGTTTTTACGATGATGTGATGGAACTTTCAAAGCACCCTGTTTAGCACCCACGAGGACCATCAAAAGCCGAATGTAGGATGCGAAACACGATTTGAATTTGTCGGAAAGGAGTCAATATAAACATTTCCATTCCATGTGGATAAACGTACCGTCCCCTAAATCCGTCTCAAACCCATTTTGTTTGTCGAAACGCCGACGTTTGCCGAGTCTGGTCAGCCTGCAGAAGACAACAAGATCTTTCTCCGTCAGAAGATTTCTGACGGGGATTTGTTTGGACTAAGTTGAAGCATAGCCATACTAAACTACCGAACGGACCTTGCAAGCAAAATAGCATGCGCGTTAGGTTAAGCAATATGGCTGCTTAGTTATTTTTTCCATGGCTGTCAGGTGAGGGAGTTATACCACGCGTCATGGCTGTTTGCTGTGACGTGCACATCACGTGACTGGGATAGTTCAATCAGACGGCCAAACAGCCGTTGTTCTCGTTCGTCATTGGCTAACTCGTGGTGACGTCACGGCAAACAGCCATTGCGCATGGTTTAGTTACAGCTTGAAAAAGAACATTAAGTAAACAAGCATACATATAACGTTAAAAGTTGTTGTGAGCTAGTGTGACAATGACAAGCTAAAAAGACAACTTTACGGGCCACCGCGCACACAGCGGCCAGGTCACTGCGGCCAACAAGAATGGTTACGGTGTATGTATAGCAACGCGCACTTGGCCGCAGCGGCCAGCCTGTCGCCGCGGCCACTGGGATCCCGGGTGGCATGCAGGCGGCCACAGGGCGACCATACTTGCTCCGTATTCATTTTTCACCACGTTGTAAAGAATTATTACCGTGTTTTTTTACCGCCACGACAACTGGCCACGCGACCTGGTTGCTCAGTGCGCAGGCGCCCTAAAGCTAGTAAAAAGCAAAATTTACGAATTAAAATCAACTTTACTATCGTATTGTGGCTTCGTCCACGATTCTTTCCCCACCACCAAGGCCCAGTAAAGTGATTTACCTGCGTAATCGTATACACTCATGCATACAACTGCCTAACTTTCATAGTCCCATCATGACATCAGAAATGCTCCTTCTAAACAAATAAACACTACCTTGGAGCTTTAATGCGCTCAAAGCCAAAGCCATAGTGACAGAACGAAACAGAGACAATTTAGCTTGGTAATACCATTAGGAATTTCCTAGGACCTTTTACATGCTCCAGTGATGAACACTACCTTGGCGGTTGACATGCTCCCAGCCGAAGCCACGGCACCAGAAGGAAATAAGGACTTCTGCTTGGCACTTACAATCGGAAATTGCTAGGATCATTTAGATGCCACAATGATGAACACTACCTTGGGGTTTAACACATTCCCAGTCAAATCCATGGTGCCAGAAGGAAAGAGGGACAATTGGTTAATTCCAACCGAAAATTCCTATTGTGCGCGCAGCGTATCTTGAGTCCTGTAGTATTTTATGAGCGGCTACATCTTCCTGGAGGGAGCGGCTTTAATCGACGGCCGCCATTGTTTTTGTAACCATATAGGATATCAACAAGGTGTTCTGCTATCGAAAACATGCAATCGATTATCAGCATTCATTCTGGGGAGAACTCAAGATAGGCTGCGGACACTATTGGATATTTTACGTGCCACAATAAGGAACACTAAGTTGGAGTTTAACGGGCTCCCAGGCAAAGCAGTGGTTCCCCAGAAGAAAAGAGGGACAATTCTGCTTGGGAATCCCAATCTGAAATTTCTAGGTTCTTTTTCTTTTACAATCTTGAACACTACCTTGGAGGGTTGACGCACTTCCAGCCAAAACCACGAAGCCAGTAGGAAAGAGGTCCAACTCTACTTGTTAATTCCAATCGGAAATCCCGAGGGTCTTTTACAAATCATAATCTTAACACTTCCTCGGAGGGTTGACGCACTCCCAGACAAAGCCACAGAACTGGAAAGAGAGCGGGACAATTTTGTAGGTAATTCCAATCGTAAATTTCTAGAGTTTTTTTTTACATGCCGCAATCGACATGAGTACGAGGCATCATAGGGTCCTACTCTTCCCGAGTATGCCTCGTTTGGTTGAGGTCAGGCTTGAACCGAAGACCTCTGGCATACGAGATAGTCGGGCCTCATAAAAATAAAACCCTTACGAGAGTCATGAACGAAATCACAATGAACGAAACGAAAAGTGATTTTAATTTGTAAAGTTTGTCTATTCTGAGGCAGCTGAGGAAGGTATCTCCCACACCGATTTCTTTGTATCGACTAGAACAGGAGTTTCTTCAAAAGCAAATATTGTAGCGTGGAGTTATGTAATGACTGAAGGCCCGCACTGCAGCAGCGGTTTTAGTGGAGAACACATTTGGTACCAAACTTATTTTAAACTCACCTTCCAAAAATGAAGCTGTCACAGTGGGTGGTCCAGTTTTAAGATTGATGTTGGTTTAATGCTCGCCTTGCACGGGACTGATGGACTTGGAGATGAAGGTGGCTCGCTTTAGGTTTTCTGACCATTGTGGGTTGAGCTTCGGAATTTAAATTTGCGAGCCGAACATTGTCCTTGAAATACCTCTTGACGGAATCGGAACGGGGACTGGAATGACCAAAATGACGATTGGGCTCCAAGTCAAGAACTCTCGTGAAATGATTCAATTGTTATTCGGGGGTACAATGTGATGCTGAGGGGTCGTTGGTTACAATTACAGCAACATACCGCCTGCCTTAAAACCTTCCGCCTGCCTCACAACACCCACGCGACGATCACATCCGCGTATTTACCACAGCTAAGGTCAACTGAGACGGTAGCTTCGTTCCTCGCAATGAAAATTATAGCTACTGTCTCAATTGGCATTGCGCCTAATAGTCCAGCAAGCGTGAACCCATTGATTGTGTCGCCAGAAACTGGAATGATTCTCGTATTTTAAAATCATAATTTATAATTTGCTAGACTAGTGTCTTATAATTTTGCTTCGGCGATCTATTGGAATAATTAATTTTAATTTTTACCGCTTTAGTCTATTAGATTTTAGATCTCATGGTAATTATTAGAAAATTAGTAGATGTACACACAGTGATGAAACGTCATGATCATTGTAAGCGCGCATTGCATCATTTAGTGACGACCCGTCACTAAATATAGTTAACAATATTCAACAGAAAATCTCCTGGACGCCACATTTTAAAACGGTTTTTTAGCAAGGGAAAGACTAACGGTAAGGAAATAGACCTTTGGGGCCGTACTTGATGTGGAGGATCGAGAAAAAATGCCGCTGGGAGGTATCCCTTTAATTGGTGTCACGGATTACAAAAAAACATGGTTTAATTGGTTTCAAGAATCAGTATTTAAAGATGGTCTTGGCCTGAACTGTTGAAAGTGTGACGTCATGGAACGAATTGTTGCCATCACTGATCTTGATGTTTGATTACTGCAACAACGGAGACCGGATGCTGCAATATCTACAAACGTGACCATGACTGACGAAATATCGCACCTTTTGTGGTTGATATGAATGTGTTTATTTGTTTGATATTTGTCGTGCAAAGTTCCAACTTAATTAATTCTTGATCCGAATCGTTGCATTTTACATGTAGCATATTTTTTTTAAAATTTATATCGCCTAAACAGCTATGCCGTACAATACCGAGAGTTGATATTCAAAGCTTTATTAATTGTCATTGAAAAATGACTAAGAAAATTAACAAAACATCGGAAGCGAAATGCTCTTATTAAGCATCACTATTCCTCTGAAAAAATTTAGTCCCTGTGGAACTCTCTTCCATCGTACGTCGTGGCTGCCCCAGTTTTAAATGCTTCTCTTTGTTTTTTAATGCGATCTCTGCGAGGCCCTTTCATTGGTTTTTATCGTCTTCAATTTTTTATTCGGTTAGGAGGCAGGTAGGGCCGGCAATTACTGTTTGTTGTGAATTGGCTGCTTTACTGCAGTGTTTGCTGTCTTTGTTTTGTTTTTATTTGTACTTTTTAGGGAGCTGAATCCAAGTCGGGGTTATCAGCTCCAACACAAAAGTAGATGATGAGAGGAACAATTTAGCTGCCATTTTCGGGAAGAGAAGCGCCGTGTGGTGCTTCATGCTCATGTCGATCGTGGCAGTGTGTTTACCATCAAGTACAACAATGCTCACGAAAGGATGACGATCTGTTTTCGTTTTTTTTTTTCAGTGTTAATCACCACCCGCTTAGGAGGCCGCAACAATTATGGAACATGATCTCATTGTCGAATCCCCGTCGACATCTTTCAAACTGGTCCGACACGCTAATACTACAAGCAAGGCAAGGCAACGGCGGTTTTGTGGAGATTTCTGGGTATGCACTACGGTTCCCCCAGAGATACTATCTACAACTAGCGCTACTAGCGCTACTAACGCTACTAGAGAACGTTAGCTATAGTATCTCTGGTTCCCCTATGCCAACACCACAGTCAATGGACCAGCATGACGGTTATAAAGTGGGGGCCTACCAATAGGTTAGAACGTCATCTGAATTAGGCAAAGCTGATGGAAATAAGGCAATTAGTCGTGGTTCAGTCCTGTGAGGTTTTAATTACTTATTAGGAGCGTTAATATGCTCAGGCTCGCCTGACTTAGATGGGCGACTCCTTAGGGCCCTAAATGGAATGCCATGGTTGCGAGGCTTACTTGGGATTTATAGGAATTGCGACAGTTTTCGGGCTATTAATTGGTTTAAATGCAGTTCAGGCTGCGTTGGATTTGCAGCGAAGCATTGGTAAAAGGACCATTAATGGTTAGAACTATAGGCGGTATCTGATCGCCTTCGAACCTCTAACTATCGTTCTTGATTAATGAAAACATTCTTAGCAAATGCTTTGGTCTGGGTTGAATTTAAGTTTTGGGTTCAGAGGCCAAATAGGGAAATAATCTATATATAATTACACAAAATCCGCAACGCAGCCATCTGCAGCAAGCAGGACATACGATGCCATCTCCGCCATCTAACGACGGATCGGCAAATTATAAGAGTAGCAGCAAAGCCCCGCTGAGATAGTAGCTGCGCCCGGAACGCAACGGCCAGCAGCGCGAACATACGATACCATCTACTGACCGAACGGCAAATTAAATGAGAGGGGGGGGGGCGATACGGGGGGGAGGGGGAGGGAGCGAGACGACGTGGAACGAGCGAACGAAGCGAGCAACTCCGCTAGTTTTAATTAATTTGGTCGAAATGACCTGGTGATTTGGACGATTTGGTGGTCGTGGCGGATGATTCTTTTTTTTTTTTGGGAAGGGGGGGGGGGGGTAGAAATCGTTGTTAGGAACACACGGTTGAGGACCAAGCGAGCTCGAGGTATTACGATTGGTAACGTGCATGAATTACGTGCATGAATTTGCATACCATATATTGTTACAATAATAGATCAAATATCATCATCACCACGTTCAATCAATCTTCATTTGACAATGGGTTGTTTCAAAATACCATCATGATGATGTAAGACTTGGAAGCGTCACAACCGACGTCACCGACGAAATTAATCTCTCAACGGTTTTTAGCCGTCATTTTTTTCCTGTTGTTTTTTTTCTTCGAAAAACACCTGAGGACTTGAGCTCTGTACCTGGAGACATCGATATCATTTCAAGTAAAAGTGAGACGAAGCTGCTTGGACCATGCTGCATGTTTTATGCCTGCCACTTCGTTCAACGTACATGAAAAACAGGGTCGTTTAATAAATTTTGTAATGGGATCATTCGTTAACGTCCTTTTTTTTACGTCGTTTTCTACGTCAATTTCCTGTGTATAATTTAACAATTCACTACTAGATACAAGGTTTGAACATTGACAGTACCTATTTTTTTTTTAATAGTCAAGTGTTTTCGCAGCGTCAAAGTTTAAATCGATAATTGCTGCCCGGTAATCCGTAGTTTTCTTTTCTGCAATACCTAACTTCATCTGTGCAGCTGTCATACGGGTGCAGGATTTTTACCAGTGAGTAGGTGTATTGAGCCTGGCAAACCGTATAAAAATACCGTTTGTGGACCCGCACCTCAACAGCAGCTTGCGTGCGACGTGTCGGCTAACACACAAGAAAATTGATCAAAACTTCTCCTACTTATGCAACTTATTCAGAGTTTTTCACTACAGCAGCTTTCGTCGAGTGCAGACGTTTGAAAGCTCTCCTCCTGAATTGCGGCTGACCTACATACTCTCCCGGGACCTTGCTCTTGAAATGCGGCATGCAATTTCGATGGATTCCGTAGTCTGCAGTTCGTGCAAAGAATCTGTTTCGTCAACAAGTGGTAAGTCTCTTATACACCAGAACCGTCGCAGTGCTATGAATCCATCGCATCTATTAATTTCAAAAAGATGAACAAGAGGCACAGAAAAAGTAGAAATATGAGGAATGCCTTCACTCAGCAAAAAAAAGATTGTTCGAGTAGCGAGAGGGGGACGAATAGCATGGTGCTGAAAAATTCAGACACAATTTTTGAAGAGTATTAGAGCCATTAACGCCAAACTAACCCAACTCGATCATATTACAGGACAATTTGTTACCACTGAAAACTTTATAAGTGCTGTCCCGACCAAGCAGACGAACAAACCACTCAAATAAAGAAGCCACTTGAGAAATTCGTCAACTTAGAAAACGATAACTGTAAACTAAAAGACACAAATAAACGAATGAGCAGCCAACAGTTCAACAGGTAAGTGATGAGCTTAATGCATAGAGTCAATACGGTCTCTGAAACAATTTGGAGATGCATGGCGTGCCATACGGTAATGGTGAATCACATAAAAAAAAAAAAAAAACTGGTTAATGGGACCGCCAAGTTCCGAATAGTTCGGCCCTTCAAAGGAGTAATATCAACACAAACATTCGCCAAGTTGATCGCACCGTCTGCTTGCTGAGGGCCAGAAGGCGTGGCCATCGGCCCCAGAAGCTGGAATTTAAATCTGGATCGTTTTGAGGCATTGGTGCTGCAGTGCTGCGCCGTTATAAATTCAATATACCCAATAATACAAGAGTTGACGGGGAAAAAAACTAATAGTTCGAAGGTTAAATGAAAACTAGAACATTGCTACTTTCGGTAGCAATGATCAAGTTTTCATTTAACGTCCAAAGAATTATTCGGTGCGATTAACTTAACGAATTTTTGGGTGTGTTGCTCTCACCTGTTTGAATGGCCGAACCATTGGGAACTTGGTGGTAATTTTTACCAATTTTGGTTTTTGATATGATATCACTTCTTTTTTTTTTTTAATTGTGTATTAGACTAAATTCAAGTAGTCTTCATATGTGTAATAAAGTGCCACGTCAACAATAGCTTGAATGGCCGTTTTTTCCAATATTTTAATTTCACATCATTCCTTTGGCCGAACCATTCTCAACTTTGTCGCCTCTTTACAGTTTTCGGTTTTGTTTTAATTTTGTTTTTCTTAATTTAGTTTAGATCACTCCTTTGTGAGGCCGAACCATTCTCAACTTGATGGCGTATTTACCAGTCATTGGCTTTTATATTGACATTTTGTTTATGTTTCGTGAATTGGACGTAGTAGACACAATTTCTTTGGCAAAGTTATTTAGATTTGACGACACACTTGTGTCTAGTCACGCACGTCAGTATACACGTTGAAAATGCGCTAGAGATCGGCAGTGCACGGCGTGTAACAATCTATTAGAGGGTATTGAAGCTACGCCATCATATTAAAACAAATTCAAAAGCCCGCAAACCGATCGTAGCTCGATTCACAAACAGGAGGTTGAAGGAATATCACATGAAAAGCAAAGTTAATGCCAGCGATATTCATTCTTTTTTCTGCAAATAGGAATCTAATGGGCCCAGCTCGAGCAAAGACGGAAGAGGGGGATTATAAATTTGTCTGGTTTTCAAGCGACCACGTCCTTGTCCGGTGCAGTGAGTCATCGCCCGCTGTCTGTATTCGTGAAGAAGGGGATGTACGACATACAGTTCTCAGAGCGCAGAAGACATCGGCAAGCAGCAAACGAGTTCTAGGGCACTGCAACTGGATGAAGAATCGATAAACACCGCCCTTCTCTCCATTCCTCTCTCTGTTTTTAAGGGATTTGCTCCCACTTAAAAAAAAGTGTATCGCAACAACACCCATCTTTTTCACGAACGTATTTTCGTGATTCCTTTTCCATTGAAAGACAACTTGATTTTATTTCCTTTTTTTTTCAGACATCAAGGGTATCATTTTCTTTCTTATGTATTGTGTGCGCGGCGTATCTTGAGTCCTGCAAGCATTTTATGAGCGGCTACGTCTTCCTGGATGGGGTGGCTTCAATCGACAGCCGCCATTGTTTTTGTAACCATCTTGGATATCAGCAAGGCACTCTGCTACTAAAAACATACAATCGATTGTCTGTGTTCGTTCTACAGCGAACTCAAGATAGGCCGCGGACACTTTACATCCGTACTCCGTAGCCTTAGATCTAATTTTGATGAGCTTATTATTTACTTTCAAACCATGAAAGTTAAGTATTTTAGCATAATTCTGATAGAAATCTGGAAGAATGCTGTGGAAGCTTGTCCTTATTATATGAAGGCAAACCAAGCAGTGCTACATAAAAATACAAACAACGGTTAGCAATAAAATGACGACGAAATGATGACGAAAATTGAAAATTTTCGAAACGTTGTTTGTATTTTTATGTAGCACTGCTTGGTTTGCCTTCATATAATCTGTTACCGTGCTTTTTACTCCATTGAAGCTTGTCCTTATCAAATTGATGGTTATACAGTTCGTACTTGTAGTCGTCCTGAATATTGGGCTGGCGGCATGGCACTGTATTCACCTCTTGATGCTAATGCAGAATTTATGCCAAAGGGTTCAAGGGTTTAACGAGCGTTAACCACTCCTAGTCATCTGCCCGAAGCCCTAAGGCCCTATGTCTGCAAGAGTCAGATTCCCAGGCGGTCACTCACCCAAGTATCAATCCAGCCCAATGCTGCTTAACTTCGGGGATCTGACGAGAACCGGAGAATTTATGCCTATCCCCCTCCAACAATGCTGATTTCCTCAAATTTAACTTCGCTATGCAAAACTTTGCTTGTGCCGTGTGATAGCCATTTACCGGAATTATAGGAGAATTTATTAAATTGTCAACAATAATTGAAGCTACACAATGTCGAGATGCAATCTTCTTGGGTGACATGAATGTTAACCTTAAAGATATGAATAGTGTGGCCAGTATCTACCTTGACAATTTCTTTGCCCCTGGATTTGTTTCGTTCATGAATAAACACATGCGTGTTGGTGCTTACAGCAAATCCTGTTTAGGCCACCTTTTTGTTATATATAATGAGTCTTTTATTCTGAATTTCTGCAGCAGCTCGGTGTTGCTGACACAATTGTGTTGCTGTAAACAGAACAGCTTGATTCGAAGCAAGTCAGCGATCAGCCTACACTTCGGAAGCCGAAGGCCTAGATTGTGGCGAGTGGACCCTTGTTTTAAGTAAAACCATAGTAGAAGAAAGAGCTGGAAAAGAAACTTATGCAAACGCGTCGGTATACCCTTTTCGATCAAAGGAGGACGCGGCGGAACACGCGCCTGCGCTGTAGTGTGTTCAATAACAACAACTGGGTGCACACCTACTGAAATCTTCATTGATACACGCATATATAGTGGCTGTGAAGGGTGGACGATTGTGAGCGCATTAAGAAATTTAGGCGTTAATGTAGCGCACTGCACAAGTTACTTCGTTCAAATTAGTACTGGCCGCACTTCAATTCTTTCTGTAAATGTCCGTTCAGGTACCATATCAAACCATACAATCAATAGTTACCCTTAATGGTTTAAAAAAATGGTTACTAGCTTTTACAACGGAGAACGAATTAGTTGCACTGCTGTGATGTTGCCGTTTGTTTAGCATCGTTTTTGGGTAGTTTACTTGGGTAGTTTGCTTCATCGCAAACACATGTCGGTCACACAATGAAAGGTAAACAACAATTCTATCGAAAAAAACAACATTCAGTTGCTTACCGCGAATTAGTAGATACACAGCTAATAGCGATTGACGAACTCGCCCAAAACAAGCGAGGAACCAAGATGGCGGAGCTCACTTCCCGTTAACGTTCCGGGTTACCATGGAAACGTAAGAGAGTGCGTTGATGTGAGCATACAGACAGTTTCCTTTCTATCTGCACCCCTTTCTTCTCGTATGGTGAAACTGATGCGAATATTATTTGTGAGATATTGCAAATTAAAGTAAAGAAAGCGGCTTACATGAAATCAGTTTCTGCAAGAAACGCAAGAACAGCCTGTGGGTGACATCGCTATTTTAAACTCAGTTCACAATTTACTTGTAAAAGTGCAGAAACATCCCTACAAAAATTGCATGTGTAGCAAAGGAGCAGTATTTCATGGGCCAAATACCCAATGCTAAGAATGACCGTGGTAAACAGTGGCATATGATCAATTAACTTACCGCATCGAAAAAAAAACGAGTCGGTTCCTTCATTAATGAACTTAGTGTTAAAGGAAAGCCAGTTTATTTATATCTTGCTCCTAAAAACTAAACCAATCAATTTAATTAGATTTTAGAACTCTCGTCGCCTCCAGTTCAAGTCGCTTTGAGCGAGGAGTGGATACATGGACGTAGAGTTAGGGCACGTTTACGCAACACTCGCTTTTGCATTCTCGCAGCTAGAAGCTAGCAATCACCTCAAATTCCAACATGGCGGCGGTTTTATGTCTGCCACCTTGCAACGAAAACAGCTAATAACGTGAGTTCAGAAGCGTTTGGGAAAATTGTTTCGTCATGAGGAATTCTTTATATTATTGGCACGGATTGTAAGACTGCAAGTATTTACTCAAACGATGTCGGATTTGGCTAATCCATTTAGCGTTGTTACCATGGCAATGTCACCTTTGCCATCGCGATTGAGTTCTAGCTGCGAGAATGCAAAGGCGAGTCAATGCATAAACGCGCCCTTACCGCGACTCCGCCCATCCTCCGCGTACATGGCACCTAAAATCGCCTTGAAAACGAAGTAGAGTTGGAATCCACGCATGCTCAAAACCTAACATCCGGTCGTGTGCTCTTCAGGGAGTTGTGTTGTTTTATTCCTCCACCAATTAAAAAAAATACTTAAAACTAACAGAATTCAATGAAAAAAATATTTCTAATTTACAAAGTTTATTTTAATTGCATATACCGAACCAGAAATTAGTTATTATAATACGAATTCATTCCTATAGCCTAAATGACAAAGGCCATTCCGTTCCTTGGGTTTTAATGCCGCCCTCCCTTTGCTAACATCTGAACAATACAAAGATAAAACAGTTTTTTTGGGAAAAGGGTCTCCTCCCAAAAAAACTGTTTTATTTTTGTATTGTTTTATTTATTTTTGACAATTAATAATGGCATGTAAAAATAGGAAAGTTATGCGCTACCGCCACATGTGTGGCAATACCCCCACCCCTTGATCGTGACAAATTTTTTAAATGGTGGCTTTGTGCGTAATTCTGCAGACAACTCATGACACAACACATTATAGGCCTACACAGTGTAAGAGTATGGGCTTCAACAAATAGTGGTAGGGGAGGGCACGAAATGTGCCATTTAGGGAATTGTGAAAATATGAAAATATGCAATATTTTTTTGAGGAGGTGGTCGACTTACGTACAATAAGTTAGTGTGTTGAAAAACGAGCCGTTGGGGGAAAAAAACCTGGAAAAAGCTGATTAAAAAAACGTGGTAAAAATGTAGAGAAAAAAGCAGATAAACACGCAGTAAAAAGCTGCAGAAACAAATATAACGAGGAACAAGCATGAAAAAGTTCTGGTGGAAAATTTACAAAAGAGTACTGAATAAATGACTGGCCATGTGTATATTCATCATTCATTAGCTGAATGCTGCTGGATCAAGGTTAACTTAATCACCCTTCGAATAATTAAATGAAAAGCGAGTCACAGTTTCCTCCCAAATTCTTCATTGGGCATGTAGGGGAAAGGGTCGTCCTCAGTTTGGTCGGGTGTCCTAGGATCATTAAAGGAAATTTCTCGTACAATCACTAGTTTCCTCCAAAATTAGAATAGGAGTAAAGGCCCGGGGGGGGGGAAGAGTTGGGTAATCATACATTTTTTCTACAAATTCGTAACGGGGATGAGATTAGTAGAAAATAAAATATTTAGTTTGGACGACTTTGGTTAATTAAAAGAAAATTCGGGAAAACATCAGTTTTTTCTAAAAATTCTTAAACTTTTTCCCCCAAAACTACTTCTATAGTTCCCTGCATAAAATATCGATATTTTTCCGGATTGTGTTGCTTCCCTCTCTTCCCCCCTTCCCACCTCCTCCCCCGGTCCACCCGCCCACACAAAAAAAAAATAGATTGGAAGCAAGAAGAAATAAGTTCTTGCAGGAGCAAATAAGACATATATGTGAAGCTTGCCCCTAAGTAAAGGTTTTCGTCAGAATAACAGTAGCGGCTTTTTTTTTCCATCAGCTATTTTTCATCAGCTTTTTTATCCTGCAGATTTTTTTCCGCTTTTTTTTTCTATCGGCCTTAAACCAAGCTTTTTTTTACGTGGCTTTTTTTCCCCCAGATTTCTGCCCCTCCAGAAAAAAAATTTCAAGCTACAGCCCCGTTTTTTGATTGTAACTGAATACAGAAAAAAAAAAAAAACAGGCAGCAGCCGTAACTACCAACCAACATAATACTGATACTGTAAACACTGAACTTTAAAACCCAGCCACCGACACTGTAGAAATAAACTATCACGAAAGCTGAACAAGATGCGGTCGAACATCATCTCGTCTTCGGTTCCCAGCACACGACGTGCCCTTGCTCGGGTTTGCTTTGCCATGTTGACCCTTGACTGGAAAAAGGAGCTGCGCAAGTTCACCCTCCTCTGGTGACGTATATAGAAGCGCTTTTTTTCCAGCCAATCAGCGATTTCAGAGAAAGCTAGGGCGACTTGAGTTAACGCGCTAGCGGTTACATGGAGGTTCTCACATCGCTTAGACATCTCACATCGATGTGAACAGATGGATTGAGTGAGGGCGACGTGATGTCGCTTTGACGGGGGTACATGGACCTTCTCAAGTCGACTTGAGTTTAAAGCGCCCTGAAACTCACATCGATGTGAACTCCAGTCGACCTGAGAAGGTCCATATACCCTCAGTGGGCGGATGATTCGAAATCTTTCTTGTTACCTTGACAGATTTGGAATCAAAGGCGAATTAACACTTTTACCACAGATTTTGTCTCCCCCCCCCCCCCAATCCCCTACACACTTTTTACCGTTTTTTATTTACCGTATTTACTGGATTTTGCCGACCTGGACTGTAGCCCCCTAATCCCTATATAAATACGACACCGCAAGTTCTTTCCCAGCACGTAATAGAGTATTGTAAGTACGACTGTTCCAAGGTAAAATAAATGTGCTTTCTACGTATGCATTTTACACAAGGCTGTTGTCGGTCAACTAATAACTGGACCAATTTAACTCCTCAAGTATTGATAATGTGTTGAATTATTTTCATAGGACTCACCACGCCGAGATGTTCGACTCTCTTAAAGGCACATAAATCCCTCCGTTCTGGCCGCTTTACTCTGCGTCACCTACGCTAAAATATAGTTCAAACGACCGCAGCGCGCATTGCTCTACGACACTAGTCATACTCATTTCGGGGCCGCTGCAACGTGACACATCGTACGACCAAGTCGCAAACTTGAGCGAAGGATTAATTATCCTTCCTCCAGGGCCGCGGCTTGCCAGCGATGTGGCGGGAGTTATATACCGCTCGGACCGAGCCGTTTAAAACAAGCCTAATAACATTCACGCGCCACTACTGACATCTGCATCGTACCCTTAGACCAGCAAATGAAAGGTAAATCAGTTTATATAAAACTATTTCCGGTAATGTATCGAGTGAAACTGTTAAAATACACCGGAGGGAGTTATGTGCCTTTAATATCTCCTTTCTTTCTCTACCAAGTATGCTAGGCCAACGAACCCGAAGAGATTGCGTAAGACCAGTCCGTGGAAAAAAAGTCCGCGGAAAAAACGCCACGGTAACAACGTTCAGGAAAAAAATAAGTTTCGGAAAAAAGGTCTCTACATTAAGTCCCTCTTCTCCTCTGGAAATAGGAAGGCTAAAAATGTAGAAAGGTGTCGGAAGACAGGAAATTAACCCGGATGTCGTTAGGCGTATTTTTTAAGTTCTAGAAAAAAAGTGTTGCCCGCGGCAAAAATCCGAAAAACACCAATTTTTCGAACGTGAATGTCAGTTTCGGAATATCACATATGGCTTGTAGGCCTTAAGGCTCTATAGAATATTCAACTCAATTCACATATTCCTGCTGGGGGGGGGGGGGGGGGGCCACAATTGTTGCGCTACGTAGACGGCGTGTGGTCCAACAGTGTTGTCTGCGGGAGTACCGCTGGCAATGTGAGTAGCCCTCGCACAGGAATGAAGTACGTGCAGCGAACGAGTGGAAATACTGTTGGAGTTGCTGTATGGGCCTTTAAAAACCAATATCCCAGAATACCCGTTTAGCAGTTTCTTTAAATTACATTACACAAAGGTAAGAAAATATTTTTAACTGCTAAATACTAAATTACTTAAAGAAAATATATTGACGACAAAAAAGGGCATAGACAATATTTGTACGTCTGAATTTGTAACATTTAAAACAGTAAGAATCGACCAGAAGTGTTTACGTTAAGCCATTTTAGCTGGTTCTCGGCTTATGCGTGATAAAACTCGATCTGCTTTGAGTTCTCGGGTGGGAGCGATTTATGGTTATCGTTTGTTTATGAACTAAAGCCTTACGAAAAACGAGTACGAGTCCCACTCCGATAATTTTCTTGATCGTTTTAGATGTGGAATGTCTGTCATCAGCATAAGAGTTGCAACATGAAAGCTCTTCGAGTGTAGCGAGACGACGTGGAATGAGCGAGCGAAGCGAGCGACTCCGCTAGTCTTAACCATTAAAAACTTACGGTCGATTTGTTTATATGTCCGCCTTTTGCTCCGGAAGTAGGAAGGCTTAGAATGTGATAAAGGAGTCGGAATACAGGAAATTAATCCGGATGTCGTTTAGGCATATTTTCGTAGTTCTAGGTAAACGTTTTGTCCTCGAAAAAAGCGAAAAATCCCTTTGGACCATTGTTGAAACGAATTTTTCGAAGTTGATTGTTATCTTCGAAATATCCTACTTTCCTGCTGATAGGATGGTCCACAATTGTTGCGTCGTGTAGGCGCCGCGTAGGCCAGCAGTGTTGTCAGCGGAAGAAATGTGGCAATCCGAATAGTGTCATTCAAGAATGAGGCATGTGTAGCTCAGTGATGGGCTAGCAGTTGGAGTTGCGCATTGGATATTTCAAATTTAAACTGCCAATTTGGCCGTAAATTTAAATGAAATTACGTAAAGGTACGAAAAGATTAACTGCTAAATTAGGCCTATTTGACAAACTATATTAATAACTGAAAAGGGCGACAGAAATATGTCTACGTTTGTATTTGTAAAACATCGACAATCGATCAGTATGCCATTAGCTGGTGCTTCAATCAGCAGTCTAGCGTAATTGTGGTAAACACGCATAACTTCTGGGTATGAGTTCGGGCTGCGTGTAGGCCTGACTTGCTTTAAAACCACAAGAAACGGTTGGTTAACTGTCAACAAACTTTTGTGACGATCTTTGTTTAAAGACTCATTATTATCTTTTGATGTTTTTACAACTATTTCGCCATTAGGAATGGGGCGAAATATATTTAGTACAAAAACGTTAAACTATACACAAAGCAGGACGTAACGTAAACATTCCTGAAATAAATGAAACAAGAAAACCTATGATGGAAAGTATAAGAATTTATAGAGGTTTGGTGGTACTAACACGAATTATAGGCGAAATTATGGCCGTGTCAGTATGGCTCAGCGGTAGAACCTCGGCCTTTGGTTTCAAAGGTCGTGGGTTCGATTCCCCGCTCAGGCAGTCTGACATATTATTCCAAAAAGCAACGTAAATAGGTTTGCATCTGTATTTAATTATAGGCGACGTGCGGTTCCTGGTGTTTAGCTCTGGCGTTGCTTCTAATGTGCAGCTTACGCAGCACAATTTATTAGAATAAAAATATCTGTTCACAACAGGGAACCGGTTGCAAAATTAGTAGCAAGACTTACTAACATAAACAAAGCGAAATGAAAGAGTAGGCACAAGTTAAGGTTTGTTTATGAACAGAACATTACGAAAAACGCACATTACAATGATCATGGTCGTTTTTTGGTGTGAAATTGTCCGCCAGTAGCATAAATGTTGAAACAAGAAATTTCCTCGGGCGAAGCGAGACGACGCCGAATGAGCGAGCGTGAGCGAGCGACTCGGTTAGTACTTTTTTTAACATTTGATTGACTTACTCCGTAGAACTTTTTTCTTCCTGATCTTTCATCTAGAGACCCTTTTTCCATACTTTTTTTTTCCTGGACGTTGTTACCGTGGCGTTTTACAAATATTTTGAAATTTTAGGAGTGGTTCCCACAAGAATTAGCTGCCCAAAACATCCCCTTTCTATTCCCTGAAACAATTCGCAAATTCGATCTGCAGTTGATGAGGTAAAAAAAAAAGGAAAACAGCCGCGAAATAAGCAGTGGAAAAGCATGCTGAAGTAAAGAAAACTTCGAATTTTTTTTGTTTTCTGATGAAAATGTTGTTGTTGTTGTTTTCTGATGAAAATGTTGTTGTTGTTGTTGTTTTCTGATGAAAATGCTGTTGTTTTCTGATGAACATGTTGTTATTTTCTGATGAAAATGTTGTTATTTTCTGATGAAAAGGTTGTTGTTTTCTGATGAAAATGTTGTTGTTGTTGTTGTTGTTGTAGGTTTCGTTCTGATGAAGACACTTCTTATTAAGGCTATTCTTAAAAGGTAAAAATCAAAAAAAAAGTATTTATTATTACCTTAAGCGGCTCCAAGGGGATGGGTATTCTAGATCGGGAGCGCATGCTCCTCGAATGCCGTAGTCCAGATCCCATTTCCCCCTTGTTCCCTTTCATGCTGCTCATATCGGACAGAGTCAGTTGCATCTGGTGATGACGTCACAGATCCTCGCTTGGGCGCTGGAAGGAGCGGTCAAGGTGGATCCTGTTGCAATAGCATGGAGCAACACTAGGGATCTGCAACAAGAAAAATCACAACAATACGTTAATCAAAAAGTTTCAAGCATAACATACGTTTGCTACATGGAATCATAACATTCACCTGAAATCAATCAACATATTGAACCATCTACTAGTGTCGTAGCGATGTTTTAGCGACATATGCCTACGTAATCTGGCAAGGAATTAAAGGCACAGTTTTGCAGCATGACTTTTATCACTCGCCGAAAGCTGTTTACTAGTGCATCGTTATTTATTGGTATTAAAAAACGCTTAATCGTATAAAATACAGATGTAAGTCTAAAAAAGTGAATGTTTTACACGAACAGATAAAAAAAAAGACATGTAAGTCATCCACGCCGCACTAATACGTGTAAACGAATCTCCAGCGTCCCAACGTGGAGCATAGGGCTACTCTCAAACCCAATTCTCCGTTAGCTGCTACATACGAAATTAAAACGGCACGCAAAATTTAGGCCTAAAAGTTGACAATTACGACTAAAATCTAAAACCATGCCTGAAAGCTAACTCATGTTTAACCGGCAATTATGATGGTTACTATACTTTTTATATAATAGAGATCGCTGTTGCAGTGCATGATAGAGGTGTGCGCCTCAACATTTCCGTTGAAAAAGTGGCGAAATTGTACAGAAGACCGGTTGCGACTATAGGTAGTCGCTGCAGTCGCTTGTTTCTTTGTTAATTTTAAAGATGTTTGGCTTTTCCAGGATCTAATTTCTTATCGTTTGCGAGGTTATCGGATGAATGGATAACCCGTTATGCCGTGAACACAAATAAATCAATAAATAAATGAAAAGCAATATATTTAAAAAAAAAAATAGGTTGTGAGCAAAGAGTTAAGTTTCCTCTTTTTACACGGAGCCGTTTCGTTACGACGAATCGAAGGAAAAAAAATCTTTTATCAGGATATCCTGCTTTTTCCACGCTTGCCGCAGCTTCAAAAAACAAATTTTTTTCCAGTCAGGAGTTCATTATAAACTTTTTGTGTGTGTTTTTTTTTTTGTAAATGGCACCTAAGGCACTCCCAAGCCGCAACTACATTGCGCTCACGTACTCAGTGAAACAGCAGTCTAAGAGTCCATTAGCAGATAGGAGCCAACTCTTAGCGAAGAATCAGGTTTGGGGATACTAAATTCCCATTTTCACTCTCTTACACGTTCAGTTCTTTTTCTGTGCAAAACTGAGCCAAAAGCAGGGGAAGAAGGGAAAAATAATCATGAAATAAAGCCGACCCATTTAAACAAACAAACAACCCAGCTGCAGCAGAATACGGTTTACGACGAAAGACCACTAAAGTTTGGGACCACTAAAGAAAAAAAATTAAGACTGCTACTACGACTAGAAGATGGATTTGGAATTAAGGCCGAAAGGCGTAGTCGCACTTCTGATTAAATTTGAAGAGGACGGAAATAAAACCAACCAACACCCTGGCTGGAAAATCAGTTGAGATCTGGTTTCTATTTCAATGCGTGTTGCGATGAAAGGAAGTCAAGGTTTGCCACGACTTATACAGCATTGTCGGTGGTTAAATGTTCTGGAAAGTTCGGAAAGCCACAAACCTACAAATCTTTATGGCTTTCCTTCAGTATAGCCCTAAATTTTAAGACCCGACCCTAAATCGGTTGGTCAAGCAAAAGTAGAGAAGAGAAGAAAAACTAAAGGAAAGCCTAGTTCGAGAATTTAGGTTCACGCATGCGTGGGAAGCCTTTCACACAATTTTATACAGAATCTTTTACATTGCATAACAAATTCTTACATAATGAAAGAGTGCAACGTGAAGTGCCAGCACTAAACGATCCTGGAGTCACAAGGACATCAGACGCAAGACAAAACTGAGGAATTCAGTTGATAAACGCCAGGACGATGGGGATGCAAATATGAGGGTCCCGCGTCCCAACGTACTAAGGCTCATCGTGTAACGGCGCCATGAGGTAAGCTCTGTCCAAGGCCAACTGGGAAATAGAGGACGGGTAAGTTCCGTCATTCTATAACTACCAGCCCCTTCGACCATAGATGCGATCACGACTTGATATTTTTATTCTAAACCGAACGCGACCTGACCTGAAAGTTAACAGTGTAGGCAAGACGGGCCAACTTTGATTTTGAACAGCTCTTTTTGTTAGCATCATTTTTTAGTGATGCGTGGTACGGAGCAGTACCTGTTTGTCTGTCGTCAACTATGTCTATAATTTTCGAACCTAGTGTTTGATTTGTTAGAAGTTATTTATCGTTGGGGGAGGGGGCGGAGGAAATTAGGGACAGGAGTGTCGGCATAAAAGGAGGAGGATTTTTTTTTTTGGTGGGGATTATTTAATGCTTCAGCTTCTTTTTTATATCGTGTATTGCAGTCGATAATTGTTATGTGCGTGGCGTATCTTGAGTCCTGCAAGTATTTTATGAGCGGCTACGTCTTCCTGGAGGAGGCGACTTTAATCGACGGCCGCCATTGTTTTTTTAACCATCCTGGATATCAACAAGGCACTCTGCTACCAAAAACGTACAATTGATTATCTGTGTTCGTTCTGTAATGAACTCAAGATAGGCCGCGGACACTTTAGTTATCTTGCCTTTTTTATTGTTGCTCTTATTGGGTATCCTACTGAAAACTTTTTAGGCCCAGCATGAACTTAACTGCTGGACCAGTACTACTTACGGGTTTATAGCCAGAGCTTATTGGACCAGTACGCAGTTTTTAATGGTTCAGTATGCCTAAAACCAGTACACTCTTCTTACTAAACCAGTACGCAATTGCTATTGTTCCAATAGTTGTTTCAGAAACCAAGGTGCACACTTACAGGGCCAGTACAAAATTGTTAAAGGTTAATTAACAATTGTGTACTGGATTGGTAGGATCGTCTTATTGGACCATTAAGAAATTTTCAATGTTCGAGTTGAGTCTTACTGGACCAGTTCGCAATGGTTACTGATTCAATACAATCTTTCTAGACAATCGAGACAATCTTTCGATCTTTCGACCGTACGATGATTGGAGGTTTGCCGGATCGAATCCCGGGAGGGCACCACCCTTTACCAGATATTTCTTCTTCTCTAAAAAGTCTGGTAATGTACAAAATTGAGCCGGTTCAGCCATACAGGCATTCAATTGCTTCGGCTGACTTAAGGCTCAAAGAAATTAATTAAAAAAAAAAATAGCCAAGGTGCACAGGACCAGTAGGTTTTATTTTGTACTGGGTCGGTAGCAATTGTGTATTGGACCAGTAGGCTTTTCTTACTGCACCATTAAAGAATTGTTAGTGGTCTAGAAAACCCGTTTTACTGGACTAGTACACCATTGTTACTGGTGCAGCAGCCACAAAATGTATGTAAACACCAAAAAAATCAAGCTTTATTTTACCTCTTTAGACTAATTACATCCACTTAAGATTATTATAATGTAATAGTTATTGGTGACAAACTCACGTTTATCAATTTTTAAGCCACGGCGGCGAGGATTTGTCCGGCGAGACTACGCAAGTGTCGAGGGACGACGCCCCGAGACATTTGCATAGTCAAGCCGGACAAATCCTTGCAGCCATGGCTTAAAAATCGATAAACGTGATTTGTCACTAATAACACATTTATATCACGGTTGGGACGTCAAGCTAACTCGTATTTAATTAAAACATTTTGAATTGATGAAAATTGCTTCAAGAAATACGGTAATACCTTATGTCAAAATCAATGAAGGTCATTCCATTTTAGTTTGTGGAGGGGGAGGAGGGTGTTAGACGGACGAAGTCCTTTAGCAGGTAGGCAGACTGTAGGCTACGCTCAAGTTTGTGGAAGGAGGGGGTGGGTGGGAGTTTGGATGACGCGTCGTTTCGCAAGGTTTGGCTGATAAGCTAGCTTGCTCGCTCTGTTCGGAGAATATAAACTTCGATATGCGAGGAAGCAGGGATAGAAGGACATTGTGTCGACATTCTGGCAAGGTAAGTAATCCTTTTTGTGCGTTTGTAGTTTGAGAACTGTTTTAAATCAGCGGTAATAGCCTAATAGGTGTATCGGTATGAATGAAGGTCGTTCCATTTTAGGTTGTGGAGGGGGGGGGGAGAGGAGTTAGACGGAGGGAATAAACTTAGCTATGGGCCAGACATGTGAGCGTTAGCAGGAAAAGGATTTTATTTGGGACATCCAGCAAGTAATTTTATTCGTACGTTTTTATTGCGTTACGGTTTTCGACGTTGTTGGTGTGTGCATTCCCGCCGCGTGTTCCGGAAGTGTCAAACGTTTTGGTTATCGGCAAAAGTGTGGGGTAACTTGATAGCCCACACTTTTTGTGATGACGCACACTTCCGCTCACGGTTAACGGGATTTAACCTACGGAAATTTAGAATGGCGTTGAGTTAGCGTGACGTCACAGCCGTGGTATAAAATTTATTATGAACATATAGTTCTGCGTTTAATTCTTATGCTTTACCGCCTGTGTGGCTCGTCACACCAATTTTGCCACAGGGCTGCTGACAACAACAAGACTTTAATCTGCATATCAATTAGCATTTCCACTAGAAATATTACCACTAGAAATTAGCATTTCACCGTCCTCAAGAAGCCCATTAGAATACTGCCGGCCTGACCCACCTTATAAGGCGGTTGACCTCCTTATAAGGCGGTTGACCTCATATCCAGCTCATGCAACCTTATCCACTATAGGAAACCTGTTCCCCTCCCTACCTACCTTCCCTAAAACAAGGTGCATTAGGGAACCTCTCCCTTTCGTATTTAGGTCGATAGAATTCTCCTTACCAGAAGAGTCCGAGTATATTTCCCAGTTCACCCATTAGTTGAAGAACAAACAAACAAAAAAGAACAAGCGACAATGGACGATACGAAACTCTATATATTATCTTTACAGTGAAAGTGGAACCAGTGTGGGGAAGAAAAGTCAGTAACAACTATCCAAGTCGAAACCCATTCACACTCTTTACAGGGTGGCAGGGGGCGAGAGGAGGAGATTTTGGGGGGAGGTAACAGATGGGCTGAGCCACGCGAAGGAGTTGTTGCTCCCCTTTTTACTTCCCTTTCGCCCTCTTTCGTACTCTTTCGCCAACCAACTCCTGTTTACAAATGGCTTGCACGAGAGGTTCTCCTTTTTCAAACGCGCCTAACTTTGAAGGAGGAAAGAAATAAATGGAAAATCAATAGACCCTCTTCAGTGTCGATCTAAGCTGTTTCCGAGCCGCCAAACACACGGCAGCGAAAGGGACGGGCGCTTGCGACACAAGTGTTAAACCGCGACAGCTATTGTAAATGCATTATTTAAGAGGAAGGTTAGCTCGTTTCCGCGCTTTCGGTAAAAGTGCAAGCTCCCTCGGGCACACAAACCGAAAAAAAAAAACAGGTTGGGGGTGGGAGTAAGACCTTATGGTTGGTTACAGAATTTGCCACTAACAGACTCTTCCGCGTGACGTAACGATACACGCCCGTGAGCACGCATGGGGCCAATGCAGCCGCAAATGGGCGCCTTTGAAAATTGACCTTTGTTACGCGGGTTAAGACGGATCACCTTTGTGACTTTCGCCGTCGACAGTGGGGGAGATAACCCGGTTTTGGTTATGCTCCCTTAAGTAAAAATAACACCAACAACGGCTCACGCTGTTGCCCGTGGCGGATTTAGATGGGTGCCCTGGGTGCAAGCACACCTCCCTTCAGCATTAACGAGGTTTTTTTTTTAATGTTATTTACATGCTACACGCGGAGAAAACAAAATTGCCCAACACAGTATTGCATTGACCTTCAAACTTATTTCGTAACTTACCCACGAATGACAAAAAAGGCAGCAGTGATGAGGAAAGTTTTTCGCCTATGCCCTAAGAGAGGGCCACTTTTTATTCCCACAGGGAGCCCCATACGGAGTAGGGAACTTTTCAAAAAAGGGAATTTTAGGGCGCACAAAGGCATTGAAGGAAATTAAAATGGCGTTAAACCAGCTGCAGATGAACCCCCAGCTGGTTTAACGCGATTTTAATTTTGATGTCATTGTGGGGAGTCAGTGTGTGAAAGTTAGTACCTATGTAGGTTGGCTGTTGAATGAATATTTTGACAACAGGGGTCGTTTTTTGGCTTAAACTAGTCTACAAGCTTGGTTTCCAGACAGATAGCTCGGCTCACAGAGGTCTCAGGGACTTGTGGTTGGGCTTAAAATGTGCGTAGGCGGTTAAAAAAGTCTAAAATATAAAGGTTTCTGGGGCTCTGCCCAAGACCCTGCTGGGGGAAGCTTGCGAGGCTGCCCAGACCTAGCTAGCTGACAATGGACTGGCATGCAGCAGCAATTTTCCTCCCCCCCCCCCCCTCCTGCCCCTTTCAGGAAATTCTAAATCTGCCACTAGCAGTTGCGTGTTGTTGGACTGAAGGGTTTCAGAAAAGGACAAGCGATTACACGTATATGAATTCAAAAATGTTTTGAATAAGGAAAATAAAAATATTGTGAATGAATCATTGGTAAAATCACATTTACTTTAAACAATGGAATTATACGGATTCGCTAAGAAAACAAAACATTGAGATTCCTAAAGTTGCAAAACTATTATTGTAAAAATGATATTTGCACAAGACTGCAGACATATCTGCAGACGTATAAAAAAATTGAATATTTAAAAAATATAACAATTGTGAAATTACGTGATAATTGTAAAGAATTTCTATTTAGTGAAGATGAAAATCGACGAAAAAATTAGGAAAAAACAATATAACACAAAACCAACGTATGCTATAAAGTCAATAACGGTTCAAAATAAATACGAATGCAAACTTAAAAGAATTCTAGGGTAGTTTCTCTCCCCCCCCCCCCCGGCCGGTATATGGCCGGTTTTACAGAGCATTTTTTATTTCCCGTTTGCATGAAAATACTGTGACTCCTAGGGCAGTTAGTTCCCAGTATATGGTCGGTTTTATAAAGCATTGTTGTGATGTCCCGTTTGGATGAAAATACTGTGACATCGCTACATCTATACCAATAGTTGAAGGTCCTTAAATTTAACATCACCGTTAGTATTCACCGCTCAGTCGCCCAAGCCTCCGAGATTCCCACTACGGACTTCAACAGAATGAAGAATATCGAGATTCCAACTGTGGACTTCAATAGGGTAAGGATTAATCTACATTCCCACTGCGTGACAATCAAACAAACAAAACTATGTTTTGTTTGTTTGATTGTCACGCAGTGACATAGATAGTTATATAGATTGCAAGGGTCACAACTTCTTCGATAAACATTGGTACAGGTAGCAAGCTATGTTGGCTTCTCGTCATGTACATTGTGACGATATTTGAATAAACCTAAACTTTCATTTACCTTAATGTTTCTCTCCTAATTTTCCTTACATCAGTGTCTACCTTTCGAATTATGCCCTAGCATACCTCTCCTAACTTGTATTAACCAGTGCATTTCTCCTTATACTAATCCCCTGATCTGGTTCAATTAGAGCAAAGTCACGAAGGACACTTAAGGCGGGAAGATTCAGGCACCAATAAGTCCAGGTGCAGGACACGGAAAATCGTCAAACAGTTAAGTAATTTCTTTCGAGTTTCCTTTGTTATTGTAAGTTAGGTTAGATTAGCTAAATTATACCACTCAGGTTACGAATTTTATACGAGGACTCATGACATTCATCACCTCTCGTGTCCCGTGTCTTGCGTCATCACTGGCTGGCATCTTCTTCAACATGGCATCATCACGGCGTGTCTTCCTTTTAGTCCGTCAGGGCACCTGACACGTTGCGCCTGAAATGTCCAGGTTAGACTCGGCCCAGACTCATCTGGTTGGATTTTATACCCCTTCTACACTAGGGAAAAAATTCGGAACCACCCCGTGCTCAAGCCTGATCTTCCATACTGGACTCAACTCGAGAACCACCCCGTGCCTGAGCCTGACCTTCCATA
>JAHWFP010040997.1:0-88822 GCA_023313725.1 Lithobius niger
GCAGTCAAGTTTGCCATATCAGGTAACCTCTTAAAGGTATTTACGGAAGAGGCTGAAACAGTTTCGTCAGTTAGTGAATTCCAGGCTGAAATTACTCATACGACAAAGAAATTCTGTCTACAATTTAGTTGTATTTTGGGATGACAAGCTTATGACTGTTACCCCTTGTTCGTGTTACTGTGCTGATTGCGAAGAATGGAAGATTCACTTGGAGTTTACTGTGAAGAATTTTATAGGTGAAGATTAAATCTACAAAGCTCTAAGGAGTCAAGATTCAGATGCTTGAGAAGCGTCTACGACATATTTTTCATACCGGGTAGGACTTTGTGAAGCGACTCTGAATTGACTCAATACGGTCAATATTCTTAAGCAAGTAGGGGGGACCAGATAGGGCTAGCATACTCCAAAAGTGGACGGACATATGCTTTATATGCCCACAAGTTGGTTTGGACAGTTTCCAAGCTGAAACAACGTCTGACAATAGCCGATCGACGGTTTGCAGCCAAGACCACGGAGTTACAGTGGATCGTGGATTTCAGATCCGACTGCAACCATACACCTACGTCTTTTACAGTTTTCGTTGTTTTTAATTGTTGGTTGTTAATGATATACGGAAAAGTAGTGCTGTTGCTCCCGATATGCAGTTTCTTACATTTTTCATACGAAATTGGCAATTGCCAAGTTTCCGCCCAGGCAATACGATAGTTCTGTCATACATTAGTATTGGAATAAAATTCGCTACATCGCTTGAAATCCCATATATAAAGGTTGAATTTGCCGTAAATCGACCAATTATTTACGGAAGAAATTACATTTTTTTTTATTTATCGCTCTAACACTCACCATTGTAAATTTAGAAACCTGAATAGTTAAGGAGTTTCGACGAGCTACACCGTGATGGTGGTAGTCAAGTCAACTTTTTAAAACACGGAAAATGCCGTTGCTTCCTTATAATCAACAATCTTTTTCGACGTAATTCAACGAAATAATAGCATTTGATCGTCGCATTTTAACCACAACAGAAAGATAGTATGTAAAATAAAACGAAAGGATTTTGTTACTGATACAAATTCGCTTCATTTGAACACAATGTTCGGAAAAATTCCTTCAGCATGGAGACCAAAAGGCCCCTTTTGACTTACTAAGGGAATTTCACATTCATACCTTAATTCCTAGTGGGTGACGAAGATGTTTACACGAAAGGAAACGACGCAGCAGGCAGTACGTTTATACCACATTACAGATTATTAAAATGTCTTCGTGTAACAGTTTCGAAATTCCCCGTTACCATGGCAATAAAACCTATCAACGCTATAAATACACTGTGCCGATTTGTGGGCTCCACACGAAAAGGTTAAGGACTCCAGTAACACTAAAACCCCTGACGCTAACGGAATTTAAATTAATAACCGAGAATATGAAAACTAACCACGATGGTGTTGAAAAAGAGAGTTACAAAGCAAACAAAAGCAATTTATGATATAAATGTAGAGCAACGGCACTTCACAGAATGTCTGAACCGAGTGTGCAGTTTGTAGGCTTGGAACGATTCCGGTCAAAATACGGTATTTACGCCAATTTTAAACCCATTTTTGACATTCAAATATATTAAAATTGATTGTCATGATATGAGCTTGCCAGATGGGAGCGTTCAAGTATATTAGGTTATCAAGTTGGGGAGATGGGGTTGGCTGTTGATGACGATTGCTGACGAGAGGGGAAGGGTTGGGGGACCAATGAGCAATGACGTAAGCACAACAAAAAAACATGTTCCCAGTTTTTCTCAGGATATACACAAAAACACGTTCCTATAACCCTTACTTGCACAAATTTAGTTGTCTTGATAGGGGGTGGGGGTAAAGATAATAATGACGTCAAAATGGAGGAGGGGGAGGTTGAGGCTTAATGGCACGTCGAGGTTTTGGCAATTGATGACAGGAGGGAGGGATTGGAAAGTTGCCAATTTGTGATGATAAAATATTTAAACACTTCTTATGGACTAAAAATCAGTACCCCATGCTGCTTTTAAGTTATATTCTTAAAAGTAGAAAACCTGCTCTGAAAATCAGAGTGTGAGCCAAGTTAGTATCGCAAACGAATTTTAACCGACAACAAATTAGGCAAAGGCATAATAATAAATATAAATATAAATTTCAATCAGCTCTGCCTGCTATACTATTTCAGATTCTATTACGGGGAAATAATTTCAGATCCTTTGTTTTATGTGAATACCATGCCGTTTTACACGTTTGGCACGTATTTATGCCTGGCTGTTATTAAAGACTCGACCACTATTGGAGATTGCCCTCTAATATAGAACCGGCCTTATCATTTACGGTATAAAAATGTACCAAAAAAGTTGTATTTTTTTAATGCTACTTCAAATTTAACTGACAATTAGATGGAAATTTATAGAAGAAAATTTAGATAAAAATGCAAGCGTAGTAAATATAAATATAAAAATATTTTATGCACTGGAGCATGCAAAGGGTCAAAGCTGAGCACTAATACCTGCCCAAGGAAAAGTTAAAGAACAAATTAAAAAGCAGGTGAGGGAGAGAAAAAAAAACCTTACAACACAAAAAGTAAAACTAGTTAAGCCCACCTGACATACCTCGTTAACTCACATTATGCGAGTCTGGATTTAAAACATGATAATGACGGAGAAGTCACCACATCTGTGGGCAGTCCATTCCACACTTTAACAATACGATGCGAAAAGAACTTACGACAGCCGCACACATTGAGTTGTTCAGTAAGTTTAAAGGGATGCCGCCTAGTTCTAAAATCATAGTTGGTGGAGATAAAACGTCTGAAATCAACACTGCAAAGATCATGCAAAAGGGAGTAAGTAAGCCTGAGGGCAGTTCCAGCGAGTCAGCCTTTAAAGCCTTTAGACGATCTCAACACGGTTTATCCCTAAGACCCAACAGACACTTAGTGAACGATCTCTAAACCAACTCTACGTGGTTAATGTCTCTAATTAAGCGTGGGGACCAAATGGGACTCGCATATTACAGAATACGGCTGACATAGACGCTAAAGCCCAAAACAAAATCTTGCAATCATTAGGGGTTAAGCAACGTTTAATCACAGCTGCTCTTTGTTTAGCAATTTTCACAATGTGGTTGCAGTGGGAGGCACTCTTGAGATCACCTGTGAACCAGATACCAACAACTTTGATTTCATTCAGATGATCATCTGCCAAATAGTAATTTAAGTGTTAATTTCTTGATCCAGTATGGAAGACGCCACATTTGGGTGCAACAAGGGATATCTGCCATTCGTGCGAGCAACAAACTGTTCTACAAAATCATTTTCAATTATGATATGCTGGTATAACTTAACGTCGTCAGCGAATTTAGTCATAATTGCATTGGGATTATCAATCTTGAAATCACCAATAAACAATAAAAAAAAAAGTAAAGGACCAATAATCGATTCCTGAGGGATGCTACTAATAACAAGCTTACAGCTATAAATTAAATGATAGAGATGACAAGACTTTATGCGGACACGTTGGGATTAGAAAATCGGAGATCCATACAAGAACTTCGCCATTAATTCCATAGCAGGCCAATTTTGCACAATGTTTAACATGGGAAACGGAGTCAAATGCTTTAGCATAATCCATCAAAATAGCGTCAGTAGGTACACCACTTCCAAAGCCATATAGTCCAGTCGTCAAAGCAACATAAATTATGAGTTGCAGCGTGGAAGACCAGCCAGCCAAAAAACTAAACTGGTTTTGGTCCAAAAGCTTACTCTCCTCCAGCGGCGTAGCTACAGGGTGGCAAGGGTGCCAGAATGCCACCAGCCCCCAGCCCCCAGCCTCAGGGGGGGGGGGGGGCGAAAGAAAAAAAATTATTTAGATTTTAAAAAGGTTCTTTTGTAGTACACTAGTTATTTTATTCGATATAAATTGTATTTTAAAAATGAATTTCGAGCCTCCCCGTCTTTCCATCCCCCCTATCATTAAATAACTATGGTGGCTCATAAAAAACGCACGAGCTAAAAAATGTCTGTAAGTACAAACTTTTTCCAAGATGTGTTTTTCAAAAAATTGAAAATAGGGACCACTTGACTGGAGTACGAAAAAGTGGTCCCTATTTTCACTACAACAAAATTAAAAAAAAATAAAAATTAGAAAAAGTAAGATTACAAATTTTCAGCTCGTGCTTTTTTTTTATGGGCCATCCTGTATATTAAGGATGGGGGCCCCCAAGGTCTAATTTGCCACCGGCCCCCACCTAACGTAGCTACGCCACTGGTCTCCTCAAGGTATTCCTAAAGTTTGTCACGAATGATGAATTCCTGGAGTTTGCAAGTGACACATGTCAAAGAGATACGTCTATAATTACAAGGCTCAGCTGCGTTTCCTTGGGAGTAATGATGGCTTGTTTCCAACAAGAAGGAAGTTTGCCTAATTTAACGATTTCTCCAAGATGATGGTGAGCGGCAAACTTTGCTCTTGCGCAAATTCTTTATTAAAAGCAGTAATTCTGAGGAAATCAAAATATTTCCTACTTTTTCAGGAAGATTCTCTTCTCTGAAGGCTTTGCATTATTAAATTTAATTTATTTAATAACCATAGCAATACAAAAAAAACAATTATTAAATCTCTTTTGAAACTCGCTTATGCTAGAGAATTCAAAGGAAACACGGAACACACAACCGCACAGATTATTTTTTTGGGGGTTAATGAAGCCAATGTAAGTTCTAATTTTTATTTTCCAATAAATGTGTCTAGGATATAGTGAAGGCATAATAGAAATTACAATTTTCGTAATTTAGAAAATTTCCCAGAAGGATGCAACTTTGCTTTAAGTATATACCCAGATTCAATTTTTGACGATATTCATACTGTCTATCTGGCAATATGAGCTAGGCTTATTGTGGTGAATCTTTCTTTAGGCTGGAGGCCACAAAACGCATATTTTATCAGTTGAGATCTCACAACGGGTGTTAGGATGTCATCCACGCTGATTATTTTGTCGAAGCAGCCTCTTGGACTTTTTAGTCGAGCCGAATCTTTATGTGCTCCTGGCGTGTCGAGAAAGAAGATACAAATGTTGAAACCGGACATCGTCCGAGTTTTATTCCCTGCTGACTAATATGAATCCCCCTAAAAGAAAACTTGTTAAGGATTCCCGCCAGCTCTTTGGTGTGATATCAAACGCCAAACTCTTTCGCCAAGTTTATTCACTGAGTAATAGTTGGAAGGCTAATTAAAAATTTGAACATTGCCTACTGCGCCATTTTCAAGTGTTCATTTAATGTTTGAAGTCTTAGTCGGCAGGATTGAAGGGAAAGTGCTTTGCGTTTGATATCATTACTTAATGCACGGTGGTGACGTCACGCTATCATATCCCCATGCTAAAAGTGAAGTCGCTATATACGATTAATGTGAAAACCCACACACGTCAGTGGGTTAATTTTGATAACCCACACTTTTTTGAAAACCAACACTTTTTTGATAATCTAACACTTTTTACGGGGGTCTACACAACCCCGGCTCCACCATGTGACATATGACCCGACTTGCAAAATTATCGTTCGCAACACAAATTCAACCAGCACATCTCATTGCAACCAGCATAAACAGGCACATTTACAACCAGCGACATTTTTCTTTCTAGCCTAACACGAAAAAAAAAACTTGCGTACTATGCTAGGCCCCCACCCACGGAGTAATGGCCCAATCCGGCAACCTTTCGTTCCGACGGTACGAAAACTAGGCTATTGACACTTTGAAATACACCTAAAAATCTACGAGACCTTGCGTATAGCGCATTTTGTACACTCATCTGATTTAAACTATTAAAGTAAAAAAATACAGTTTTACCTTAAAACACAAACATCGGTATTACGGAACGTCTATCCTCTTTGGTCAGCCTTCATACACAAGAAGCTTCCAACCCCGTTTCCGTTCAGGAATTTACATAAGTCGCATGTCCGATCATCTGATCGTACTCGTGGCCACCCTCTTAAGTTGGTCGTGGAACGCTGCAGCTTGAATTGCCGCAAGTTCTTCTTTTCGAATAGAGTCGTTCACCCCTGGAACGCATTGCCGATAGATGTCGTTCTTGCCCCTTCCATTGAGGTTTTTAAACGGAGGTTAAAGAATATTGACCTTGGAGAGTACTTGCAGTGTTTTTAACTTTTTATTGAACATTAACTTTTATATGAAATTATGTTTGGTTGATTTGTTTTGATTTATATTTGCCTTTATCATCCCTTATGAGATTTTACTTGTATGTATTTTATTATTCTTTTCTTACAATTTTTAGCTTTGTACCTGGACCAATATTAGTGGCATCTCAATTTATGCCCTTTTGTATCCCTTTCTCCTTCTGAGAATAAATATATCTTATCTATCTTATCTTATCTAAAAAATCTTAAATTCTTGAAACAATTCTTTAAAAAACTCGAATAAGACGTTAAATTAGCTTGACATCACACCTTAGCATTAAAATACACATCCGTGAATCATAGGGGATTTAACGGGCATAATTGCTCTTGAGCTCGAAACGGCTAGTCCAATAATCTCGGGACTGAAGGGAAAAATTCACGCGCAACGCGCTTGTGTTTCCCTCAACCCCCCGCCCCTTCGATATTGGAATAGCCGTTTCTTGCTTGCGAGCAGTTATAGCCGTTAAATCGCCTATGATTCACGGATATGTATTACTTGTAATGGCCAAATAGCTTTGGCTGGAATGCTTAACAAGTTTTGTTTTGGGGCCATATCACATATTTGAGACCAAACTGATAACGACCTATTATTTTCCCCTTAGCAATTACGAGCTGGAAAGTCGAAAATACAGTTCTACGTTCCTTTTTCTTTTCTTTTTAGCTTGAGTAGGTAGTAGGTTTACGTGAATTACTTTTTGTCGAAAAGTCCAACAAACTCTCATTATTTAGCATCTAGCTTAATCCTGTGCTAGTGAATTGGATGCACAGTATGCCACGTTGGTACGATTTTGTTACTCATGTGCATATCCATGCTTCAGCAAAATAAGTTACTTTAATCATATTTTTGGGCCCATTTCACACTGGTTCGCTCCTAAGTATCTGTGCTACATAACAAGCCGTAACCAGTGACCAGAAGACGGGTACCCCGTCAGAGGGCACGCTCTACAATTGTTCACTTGTATTTTGAAACAGTTCAACTCGGCTCACAAAGGCTGCATTTCAGAACTAAATACTAAATAGGTCATTCAATAAGCCTTATTGGTTCTGGCTACGCTTAGTGAACGCAAATGACTTCAGTCTTACTTATGGCTAATAAAAGCTGATTTTTGTTCGCTTCTCTCACTCAATCAGCGCTTTCCCTTCACTTGCTCTTCCCTACTATTTTAATTTTTGTACTGAATCTTCGCCAATTTCTCCGTCACAGGAGGCGATGGTCACCGTGTTTTCCCCTGTCCCTCTTCCCTACTTCTTCATTTTAACAATTCACACTCCACAATTTAGTCTCCCCCCCTCACCACTCCCACTACTTTTTTTTTATTCTTGTACTGAATATTTATTGATGTGTTTTTTAATTAAATTGTAAATTTGAATATGTGGGGGCTGTCGCAATTCTTGGTGTAATAATGGTTTTGGCTTTTGGAACGTCCAGTTAAAACCTGAGCAAATTTGTAGGAACCAATCGTGTACCGTTACATAAACCTCGTCTTGCAAACATTCCTTCTCTGTATCCATACTGTATTGCTTAAATTACTGTATTTAATAGTTGACAATGTATTGTCAGTCTTTATTCTTACATTGCAAACATGTTTTTACTTTACCTTTGGAGTCACAACTTAGTTTCTAGGCTTTGGTTTAAGTCCAAAAATTCATTGAGCATGAAATTAGTTGTAGGCTATCTGCTTCTGTCAGTCGTTTTTCAAATCTTTAATAAATTGATTTTCGGTGATTATTTTCGGATTAACTTCTGCTCGTCGTTTTTGTAGCTCATTATTATGGTTTTTTTTTAACTTCACCCAAAAAAAAATTCTTGTTAAATTATTATAATTTTACGACTTATTGTTCAGCACGTAGTTGGGCTTCATTTCCTATTTATTTACACATACGTATTAACTTATGGGTGTAAATAGCAGTTACTACTATAGCAATTACTACTTATGTCAGATCCTTCGGTTTTCAGTCCTTGTATTAAAATACGCAATCCTTTAATTTGTTATCCGAGTGCATTAATGTATTGAATGTAATTGAATTTACGATATTCATGCACTTATCATATAGTACCGTGCAGACTATCGATACTTATGGACCGGACTTCGGTTCACAGTGGTTGTAAGTTTATGGTGCTTGCAACGTATTCCTCTATTGATTTGTTTTATTCGAGTTTAAGGACCATCACGTCTTACACTCGTAATCTAATATGTGCTTAAACATACTTAACTTAACCTACACATAGACGAGATCATCCTTCCAGATTCACACCGACACTGCTTACTCTAACTTAAGATTCACAGCTTCACGGAATTTACAGTTATGTAACGAAGGGGGCAAACAACAGCAGCATGGCCGCTATGAGAACCGTCCGGTGGCCTTATACAAAATTCCAACAACACATACAAGGCATGCTTTTCAACAAGCGGGGGGGCATCCCTAATACATCCAACAAGATACTACCCACATTACTGAGTGGGGGAGGGCGACCCAACGAGGGCAGAAGGGGAGAAAATGATTAACAGTCTCCTCTCCTTCATCATAAACACACACTGTAGTGCGGCACCAACCAAGCCTGTAAAGGGATGGGTCCTAAGTTGAACATGGCCAGTCCGAAGCCATGTCCATTAGTTTGATACTAACAATAGCGTTGCTGTTTCACCTGAAGCATTATCTATTAATAATCATTGTTTGTTGAGTTGCTGTAATAATTTTATTACAGCAACTCAACAAACGAAAGCTTCGGGCTATGGCCCTAATAAACATGTTTAAGCCAACTGCTGATCGTCGGTGTAAGAATTTTATCCACCCAAAACCAAAACTGGTTGAAAAACCCGCCAAGTTTCCAAAAACGATCGGCCTTAGAAGGTAGTGATATCATTCAACCAAGGAAAGCCGCCAAGATCAATCCTATTAGCCAAGTTAATCGCACCGACTAATAGTTCGAAAGTTAAATGAAAACTTGAAGATTGCTACTCGATGTAGCAATCTTCAAGTTTTCATTTAACGTCTGAAGTATTATTGGGTGCGATTAACTTGGCTAATAATTATTAGCCGTTAGATTAGCCAAATTGCCACGGCTTAATTTATTGTATGACCATTCTTCACTTGCTTAAGTTGCTTCAATCCCATTTTGGGACACACTGGCTAACAATGGCTGATTTCGTTCGCTTTGCTCACTCAATCAGCGCATCCCCTTCAGTTACTTTGTTTATCCCTGCACCTTCCCCTTAACTTTTCAAGTTTTCATTGACATTTAGTCATACAGAAGCCCCCAAAGGTCGCTGTTACTAAAACAGCAGAACGCAAAGCATTTTATTTTTGGGTTATTAACAAAAACCCCGTTAGCTCGTGGATGCTCGTATTGTTGCATAACCATCATATAACGTGCATCCTTTTATTCTTACACAATCCACGGCAACGTTAATGTTTCCTTTTTTTGTCCATCGTTAGAGTTCAGTTCTTAGTTCGTCCAAGCTTTGACAATAAATCTAAAGACTAGTGTTGATTGTTCAAGACATTGTTGCTTGAAATCGTTGGTTGCAACTTGGACAAGAAACGAAATTTAAATTCGCTGGTGGCGAATTTCAAAACCCTCCTACGCATTTGTCCTGACCCCTACAACTCTCAAACCAACAAAAGGTCCATGCTCACATCACCATGCATCCGTGTGCCAAAATTCAGGAATGTAGGCCTTCTCAATTATGCGCTAGCCGTGAGCAAAAAGTCTACGGGATTTAACATGGGAAAAATCTTATAAGCTAGCCAGCTAGACAGTAACATAAAAACAACGTTATTGACGCATCTTTATCTCTATGATCGGTGAACACTCATCTTTTAAATTTTAGTTTTTCTTAATCTCTGACCCTTTGTCTTACATTTTCCATAATTTGAAACATTTCTGTCGCATTGGGATTTATCTTCAACATGCCAAAATAAGCTTTCAGTTGCTTACAGTTTATGCCGCCTTTTTATCATTAACAATCAATTTTTTAACAATCGGATGTCTACAATGGGATGATCTACTGTTACTTGGCGGCGACACACTATCGTGTGTCTAGATTAGTAAAGGTTTGACCACAACCTTCCACGTTAAAGCCAAAATTTCGATATTAATTTCTCTGCTGTCTTTCAATATTTTCCACTCAAATTTAGCGTAAGGTTTGTTGGACTTGGTGAACATATGTTCGAACTTTTATTAATATCCTATCAGTGTCTTATATCTTGAAGCATAGTTGGGAACATTTCAGGTACTTGAGGAAAAATAATAATGCGGTACAAAATCTTAAATTGTGTTGAAATCAAGAGCAATGACCCACCTGACAAAAATTAACTCGTGTAGGAATGCCAGCTAAGCTGCTTCAATTTAAATTCTGACCCTCAAGAACGTTGAAAATGTGTAACTAGCTAGCTAGCTAACTAGCTACTACCTAGCTAATACTAGTCCGCTCATCCCCATGTTAATTTCCAATTCATCGATGCCGAGATAACGGGAAAGCTTCCAGCTATAAAATTAGACGTATGGCTACAGTACGATACGAACTGCGTACCTTTTATGGCTTGGAGCCAGGGGTGTAACGAAGATGGCGTGGGATGGCGCGTAAGTACGAAAATATTGTTATAACCATTGTTAGTATTGTCGGCATCGTCTCTCATTGGACGGCCAAAGTTCGGACAATGACACGTGTATACTGGTTTGATTTGATTTATTCATACAAGAGCACTACATGGGCTTAACCCCTTACGCTCTACTTTACGAGCTAACTAACTTACTAACTAATAAATGTCCATAGCTACTGACGTGTGTGCCTAGACACAATAGTGTAGCACGATGAATCTAAACAACGTTGCCAAAGAAATTGTATTCACGTCCAATTCACGAAAAATAAACCATCTCTAAAAACAAAGCAAAACAAACAAAGGCAAAAACTGGTGAAGAGGCCACCAAGTTGAGAGTGGTTCGGCCCTTCAAAGGAGTGATATCAACACACTTAAACTAACGAAATAAAACAAATTACAACAAAATTAAAACCAAACCAAAAACCTATAAAGATGTGACCAAGTTGAGAATGGTACGACCTATAGGCAAAAGGTAGTAGCAAATTGTTGAAAACCAATTTCTTGTTGACATGCCACTTTATTAGACATCTGCACGGTAGCGGAGTTGAGTCTAATACACAATTTAAAAAAAAAGGACTGATATCATATCAAAAACCAAAACTGGTAAAAGGGGCCGCCAAGTTCCGAATGGTTCGGCCCTTTAAAGGAGTGATATCAACACACCAAAACATAAGCCAACTTAATCGCACCGAAGCTTTGGACGTTAAATGAAAACTTGAACATTGCTACCAAACTTAGCAATGTTCTAGTTTTCATTTAATATTTGAATTATTAAGCGGTGCGATAAACTTGGGGAATGTTTTGGTGTGTTGATATCACTCCTTTGAAGGGCCGAACCATTCGGAACTTGGCGGCCCCTTTTACCAGTTTTGGTTTTTGATATGATAAAAATAAAACAGCACGTTTAGCCACCGCTGTTTGAGCTGCCGCTTGTGATAATTGAAGGGGTGCATGGACAAAGGTGTTAAGCGACATTTTTCCAAGAATGAGTTATCACTGTTGTGATTGGTTTCAAAATATGCTCTATACCCTGGTACAAAGATGGAGGCTCTAGGAGCATTATTTACTGAGATACTGGATGACAAAGGTGTTAAAGCATACTGACCCATCCGTTAAGTGCATGGACAAAGGTGTTAAGTACGTACTTAACACCTTTAACACTCAATTTACCTTCCCTAAGCGTACCTAACACCTTTGAATTCTAGAACGTTTCACATTTCCTGGCTATGGCAGCAGATACGCTGCCAATAAAATGAGCTACCATATATTTGGTAGCTAAACATTCTGATAAAAATACATATTGTTTTGTACTCCTAATAAAAACAGAGCAAAGCTCAAAATTTGTTAACCTGTAGGCTATGGAGTAAGGGAATCCAATGAGAATATTTTGAAATTTTTAAAACCAAGATGGTAACCCAGTATTCTGACTAAAGTGGCAATGCCATCTGCAAAGCTTTCAGCTGGTTGCATTCTTGAATAAGGTCAATTAACGCTCTTAAAATAATTTTGATTTTTCCTTCCCAAGAACTGCTTGCTCTATCATTTGGACATCCTAAAAGTATAATATATACGAAGTCTCAACTCACTAAACAGTAATGAATCGCATGTTAAAAGCTACAAAGAAGAACATGCAGAGGACAGATAACGAAGATGAGAAAGCAGATCCCCAGAAATGTTACATTACCTTTGACATACAACAAACTATTCCACTTCCAAATTAACTAAGTACAACAATAGCATTTCACCTACACCAACTGTGGTTTTATAACCTAATAGTTCATCCATTATACCTGATGAACACCCATGATGACCCGAACCGAAAATGTGACATTGCATGGAAGCCACAAAGTCTTAAACAGTTTGTCGGTATTCATCCAGCTAAGCAGAAACTATGAATCGCATGACCATCTTCTTGCGTGGCCATATTCATGCCGAGGGGAAAATAAGAAATGTGGATTAGTTTGCTTTGAAATTATTTAGTTTTGAAGGGCATATTTAAATATATTGGCTACAAGTTACAAACTGCTGGGCGCACATATTTAGATTGTGACAGAAACTTTGGTAAGGCAGAGCAAATTATGAAAAAGCATAAAAGGTGCTCGATTCAGATGATATCAGAAAATATCTGCAAAGCAGACAAGACCAATACCCATGCACTGTCATGCGATGGATCAATATGTACTTACTGTGGCCCTTATGAATGGGCCTTGACTTTGTACATAGCATACATTAAACGTTAAGAAAAAGAAACTGTAGCTCAGAGATGAAGTACTTGGATTCGTGTGTGACGAAGTTGGTTCCTATAAGTACAATCGCAGCAACGTAGAGCTGTTTAAAGAAATCAGTCTCTCCTTACATTCTTCAAACTATTAGGCAGATTAACAAAATTTCTCATTAGGTGCTGGCAGAATAAAAAACACAACTGTCTTTCATCCCTAAATTCATTATAGTTTTATGGAAGGTTCATGAATATTAACGAATAACCCTTTTAATGAGTAACATTTTAATATTTTAATGAAACAATGCTGTGTACTTTTTAAAGTTTATTGTTCATTGATTATTATTGTTAAATTTGTAATGTATTATTATCAACAATGTTTAGGTTAACAATGTTTTTGCTCAGTTTAAGTAGAACATTTGAGCACTTAACACCTTTTGTCATATTCTGTCACCAAGAATTACACTGGCATACTACGTGGACAAAGGTGTTAACTACATTCGGTGCCCTTTTTATGGTACTTGTGTACGGTATATCCTGAAATTGTTGTAAGGCAAAGAACTTTGAATAATTAACTTGTGTTTGGGACAACAATGATATTTGTAGAAGCATTACACTAGGAGTAGCCATTGTTAGACTTTATCCCTTAATATCACAAAATGTTACTTGACACCTTTGTCCATGCACCCCTTCAATTCTCACCTTGTTTACAGGAACTGCTGTACAAAATGTAGTCCATGTATTCTTCCATGCAACACGGTTTCGGTTTCCAGATTTCACGTAACCGTGGCAACGAGGAATCTTTAAACTATAAGAGGCAGGCATATTATTGTTTCGTGCTTTGATGTAAATACGTCGTCTGCTCTAAACATTCCATTTATATACACCGCTTCGCCTTGTTATGGCGATTTAAGGTTTCGTATTCGGGATTCCCATCGCTACTGTAGACGCCACTTTTGTCGTCATGCTGAACTGAGTTTCTCCAAGCATTCTTTTTTCAAATGAAAGTAATATGTGTCGTTAATGGAATCCTTTTGTTTTTTATGGTTGCGTTTTTCCTATAGTGGTTAAGTGCAACGAACAAATGCTATGATTTCATTGAGTTACGTGGAAAAACGTTATTAGCTAGAAAGAAGCAACCAATATTTAATTTGCCGTATTTTTTAAATTTTACTTCACTACCACCAGCATGGTGTATTTCGTCGGAATTCCTTAATATTCAGAATTCCAAATTTACAATGGTGAGTGCTAGAAATAAATTCGAAAATGTAGTAATTTCTTCCGTAATAATTGTTCGATTTACGGCAAATTTTGGCTCAGCAATACTTTTGGGGGTATAAAGCGATGTACCAAATTTCATTCCAATCCGACCACCCAAACTAAAAATGAGCAATAAACCAACGGACCAACCAACCTTTTGCAATTTCGTGTCCGTTATAGCCTACGCATCGCTCGCTTGCTCCGCCAACGATGTAAATTAAATTATTTCTATTTTGTGTGAGTAATTCCGTGTTCGGTTTGTGTATGTATCTTTAATCTTTCAATTTTGTAGGCGTTTTGCTGTTATGGTGTCTCTTTTACATGTGTTTGTGGGTTTAGGTTTCCGTTCTGTTTCATGGTCGTGTATATATTTCGGTGTGTGAATTTTTTATGTGTTTAATATTCGATCGCTTTGTTTGTTTCTTGGTGATGCACATGTGTGCTTGTTCATGGAGGCTGGCGTGTCACATCCTTGTTCCCTGGAATTGTAGTTCGAATTTTAGTTCGCTGCGTTCGAGTTGATAGCCTCCTCACCTCCTTCTGCCCACTTTTTGTAAATTCTCGTGCGCTCACGAACTCTAATAAAAATGCAAAACATTAAAACAAGCTAATGGAAACTGCAGGGTACGCAAAGTAGCACGAATTAGAAGATAAAAACGAGCTTAAAGTAAGGTTTAACTGATCCGAAGTCAAAACAGCAATGGAACACGAATAAACTTTCCTGTAAGGTTTCAGATATTGCAGTGTTGCTGTTACGTTTAGTACACATGAAAGCTTATTGCCTGTATCCAATCATTACGCACGTAAATACAATTAAAGCCAGCTCCAAAATTTAAAAATATGTTTAAGCGCAAACAAAGGAAGGATAATGTAAGCCTACATACACCCTCGACTACTTACTTAGTTAAATTTTTTCACTCTTCCTTAGTCACGTCGTCTACTTTCCATTTATCACCCTTGTTGCTACATATATCATTTTTCAATATTTTCAAGCACTTTTTCTGGCTTGGAATTTCATTATTACTTTCCAGGACATTTCCAGGTTTTCAAGGATTCGCACGAACCCTTCGTTACTGTACAGCTGCGCTAAGTATGATAACACGATTAGGTTTTAAACATCTTCCAGCGATTTCGTTTGGCCAAGTAGAATACACCATCATCAGTTGATGTATCGTATGCAAATGTAAAAAAAATGGTAAAAACATTTGAATACAGCAGTAAGGCTTCACGTTTGCTAAACAGTATGGCAGCAATTCAGTATGTGAAACCTTACAAGAAAGTTTATTTGTGACCCTTTTCTGTTTTGACTTCGGATCAATTAAACCTTACCTTAAGCATCAAACGAGTTCGTTTTTGCTTTCTAATTCGTGTATTAAGACTATCCCAAGCTCGTGCATGGCAAGGATGGTATTGGATGCACCGTTTGCAATATTGGTAATGTTTGGGTTCTAATGTGTATGTTCATGTTTAACCAAACTAAGTTGCTTCAATCACATTTTCGCTCCTGTACAACATAAAATGCCGTGACTCGTGAGCGTCAGGCATGATACAATCAGCGGTTTGGCTGCAGCAATTGTTGATTTAAATTTGAAACATTTCAACTGGGCTTCCAAAGGCCGCATTTCGGAACTAAATGTGTCATCCAATAAGCCTTATTGGCTCTGGCTATAATGGGTACACCCCAAGGACGCCGGTTTTATTTATAGCGAATAAACGTTGATTTTCGTTCGCTTTGCTCTCGCAATCATCCTCTTCATCGCTCCTTCTTACTATTTTTCATTTGTGTACTAAATCTTCGACAATTTTTTCCCCACTGGAGGGGGGGGGGAGGGGGTCTCCCTGCCCCTCCCGGTATTTACTCCTGTTCATCTTTCCTACTTTTTCTTTTTAACAATTTCCTCCTTGGGTCATTTTTGCAAATCGTTTAGTGACTACAAGGATTCATTGACCATGAAATTAGTTATAATTGCTTCTGACCGTCGGTTTTTTTTTAAATCTTCCATAAGTTGATTTTTGTTACTAACAATAGCATTTGCTGCTTCACCTTACAATAGCTTAGCGGTAAGACTTCAGCTTTTGGTTTCAAAAGTCGCGGGATCAGTTCCCGCTCAGACATTTTAACATTTAAGTCCAAAAGGCAACGTAAATAAGTGCGCATCAGTATTTATTTAATACTTCTCGAGCGCTTTTTGCTTTCCGTCCTCTTTAAAATTCAACATCGGAAAAACGTTCGTTATCAACAATAATATGTGCAAAAGCACTACGTTTAGTATTGTATTATACATTATATTAATAAACAAAAATGGAACGTTAAACATTTAGAGTAAGGATCTAAGAAAGTCAAAACCTAGAAGGAACACGGACAAGCTTTGACAGTCAGGGTCTAGGTGTAAAATTTTGTCAGTAAGAGACTGGTAAGCATTAGACCCTTACTACCCGGTGGTTAGCTTAGTTCTAGTCTATTCGGACAGAACGTGTGTATGAACGGTTGTAGAAGGTTTTCTTTGTTCTAAGAATATTGTTATGGAACTTTAGTAACACAATTTTCTTGTGAAGTTTCGAATTTTGTCTTTTCATGCTTTAGAATTTTTTATTATATTTCGTAGATTTATGGTAGAGGATTACCATAATGCTCTCTGCTACGAATATGCTGGCATGTTACTAAATTGAAAAATAATTTTCAACGTAAAGCAAAGCAGGAAACGTATAACCATACTACCACTTGACCATCGCATGGGTCTTTGCAAGAGGATTTCCAGTTTTTCGTCAAAATGTATTTATTGCTGGCCACTGGGTAGTAAGGGTCTAATGCTTACCAGTCTCTTACTGACACAATTTTACACCTAGACCCTGACTGTCAAAGCTTGTCCGTGTTCCTTCTAGGTTTTGACTTTTTTAGATCCTTACTCTAAATGTTTAACGTTCCGTTTTTGTTTATTAATTCGTGTTACTTTTAGAATGGCAGCTAAACTGTAAAACAATGCAGTTGACGGTCAAAGCTGAGAGTTTAACACAAGAGACCCTAGGATGACCCTTATTAACCTGGCTATCGCCAATGGTAACAATAGAAACAAATCCTTTAATCTTCAGCCTATGTCTTGCAGCTGGCGTTTGCTAATTGGCATTGTTGCATAATAACAATGTTTAAAACAATGTAAAACAATTAATCTGGTGGTTAGAGCTCCGTAACCCCTGAACCACTTCACCAATTAGAAAAGGCCTTATGAAAAGGGCACATCTACAGAACAGTACCTGTAAAATGAACTAAGAACCAGCTTTATAGGACAAATGGTTTGACCTGTAGAAAGGACAGACGAAAGTATCCCCAGAACAACAACAACAACAACAAGAAAAAGCAGAACAAGAAGTTGTCTATTTGGCCCCTCTCTGGATCTCGGGTTTGGCTGGACCGAATTTCAAAATTTTTGGACTGCAGACAGGCCTTAACTAGTCAAGGCTAGATTCCAAATTTAGTTTAAAGATGTTTACTTTTGACGGAGTTATAAGCTCTCAAAGTTGAGAATTTAACACAGAGGTCCTAGGTCGACCCTTACTAACACAGGCTATCGCCAGTGTTAATTCATCTGTTGTTGACAAAAGTATTATAAACTGACAAGTCCAAATAACGCTGCGGGTGCAGTTAACGCTCGCTAAAACCCTTTGACCCTGTGACTCAAATAACGCTCGTTAAACCCTTTGAACTCTTTTTTGAATAAGAAGAGTGTTGAAGCTCAATATAGGGAATGAAAGTGGGAACGAATCGTTTTGATAAAATCGCATGAGATTAATTTCCACAAACTCAACAACCACCCCCTCCCAACCCCACTCTAAAATTCAGTCAGTCACAATAGTCAGAGAAGTATATAGTGTGATACACGAATACCGTTTGAGTTTGGAGTTTTTTTTTTCAATTGAGAGTGGTAATCCCTTTTGAGATTTTCTGCCTTACAGTAGACGACGAGACAACAATATAGCAGGAGAAATCCAACCGGACAACCCAGGATCTTTATTATGCCACAGTAACATGAATAGTGTTTAAAACCAAGTTAAACAATGCAGTGAAGCATTCGCCCCTTAGCAGTGTTGGGTTGAGAGTTTCATTGTTGCAGTGTTTTATTATTGTATTTGCATAGAATGGCATCTTTTGGCGTCTCCTTGGCCGTTTCATCGTGTCTAATCTAGACACACGCTGTGTGTCGCGCGAAGTTAGGCAACAAAGGTCACAACAAACATCACATCAATTCAATTGTCGAGGTTGTAAAACCATTGCAGCGCGACGCCATAGCGTCAGTGTCTTATATCTTGAAGGATAGTTGGGCACATTTCAGGTACTTGCGGAAAAATAATAATGCGATACAAAAGCTTAAATTGTGTTGAAATCGAGAGCAATGACCCACCTGACAAAAACTAACTCGTGTCGGATAGCGAGCTAAGCTGCTTCCAATGCAAAATCTGACCCTCAATAACGTAGAAAATGTGTTACTAGTTATTAGCTAGCTACTAGCTAGTCCGCTCATCCCCATGTTAAATCCCATAGGGTGATTATTCATCGATACCGAGATAACGGGAAGGCTTCCAGCTATGAAAATGGATGAATGGGTGCAGTACAACACGAACTGCGTTCCTTTTGTGGTTTGAAACCTGGGGGCGCAACGGAGATGGCGTGGGAGGGCGCGTAAGTACGAAAATATTGTTTTAACCATTGTTAGTATTGTCGGCATCGTCTCTCATTGGACGGCCAAAGTTCGGACAATGAGAACGTGTACACACACTAGTGTATCACGATAAATCTAAACAACGTTGCCAAAGAAATTGTATTCACGTCCAATTCACGAAAAATAAACCAACTGTAAAAACAAAGCAAAATAAACAAAGCCAAAACTGGTAAAGAGGCCACCAAGTTGAGAGTAGTTCGGCCCTTCAAAGGAATGATATCAACACGCCGAAACTAACTAAATAAAACAAATAAAGCGGCGACTAAGTTGAGAATGGTTCGGCCTCTAGGCCACAGGTAGTAGCAAAGTGTGTTGAAAACCAATTTCTTGTTGACGTGGTACTTTATTACACATGTGCACGGTAGTGGAGTTGAGTCAATATACGATTTAAAAAAAAAAGGAGTGATATCATATCAAAAACCAAAAATGGTAAAAGGGGCCGCCATGTTCCGAACGGTTCGGCCCTTCAAAGGAGTGATATCAACACATCAAAATATTCGTCAAGTTAATCGCACCGAATAACACTTTGGACGTTAAATGAAAACTTGAACATTGCTACCGAAAGTAGCAATGTTCTAGTTTTCATTTAACCTTCGAACTATTAAGCGGTGCGAATGACTTGGCGAATGTTTTGGTGTGTTGATATCACTCCTTTGAAGGGCGGAACCGTTCGGAACTGGGCGGCCCGTTTTACCAGTTTTGGTTTTTGATATGATATCATTCTTTTGTCCCACAAGAATAAGATAAGACACGATGAAACAGCCCAAGCCAATAGAAAAGGTACCATTCGGTGGAAAATGCACGTGGTGGAAGTAACGGTGCTTAAATAATGTAACGATTGGTCTATAAACAATAAAAATACATTGTTGAAACCTTGTTGGGCATTGTACCACCTTCAACCAGGCAGGTTTACTACAATAGCTTACACAGAGCCACAGAGGCAGTGTGAAGCTTAAAACGATATAAAAAAAATCGATAATTTTACTTTTTTTCCTTAACTGCACTTAAACTCAAATGGAATTGGGAAGGAAACTACTTTGCCGGTATTAAGTTGACTTTTATTGTAGTTGCAAAAAAATTATTGATTTCCGAGATGCGCTTCCATTTCCATTTGCCCGGAAAAATTCTGAATTCTTTTTGGACGGAGATTGCATTCCACCGCAAACCATTCATCTGACTTGAAAGTTGATTGCAAGTATTGGTGGACTTTGAAGTGGGGGTGGGTCGTCTGGTCGTGAGACACGGACAAGTTGACAGTCAGCCTGACAGGCAAAATGACCAAGTAACGATAGTCGATTGATGTTCTGGAATGCCTATTTTAAATCAGATTGTTTTAGGTGGACCGTTGGGATGATTTACCAGGGATGCCTTCCCCCCATAACGCTGTTCCTTCCCACCCTAGGATACATTTTTGTTCAAATCCTGCCACCAACTTTTCATAATTTTTATTTTTATTTTATGGCGAGAGTATTTGGGTATCGGGATACTTATAGTTTGTAAGTATAAGGTTCTTTACGACTGGGTGGGAAGAATACCAGGGACTACGCAAACGTAATGGAGTAGTTCTGGAAATAATGAACTAAGGCTCAGCCATGAGTATATTGTTGCCAGAGCGCACGAAATACCTTGCTGTATTGGTATCCTACCATAACTGATCTAGTCACACGCTGGTGTGTCGTGCCACCTTACTCGGTGCACCTTGTTCTAATTACCTGTTCATACTGCTATGTAGGTGGAGTCATGCTCCATATCATTGTACAGGGGGGGGGGGGGTCTATTCCGAGTTTGCATATTGCTTTTCCATTGGCTGTTGATTTTGCTGTCTCCTCTGACGTCACAAAGCAGCTCAACAGTTTACGCACATGCGCACAAGCCAAACCAAACCGCAGCCAGTGACGTTACACGAAATATTGGCGGGAAAATGACCAACCTTCGTGTCTATTATTGTTCCACTCGACCTTGATCATTGTACATTCTAAATCACATGCTTCTATGTGACAGGGTCATGTAATAAAAAGAGCTAAAAACCATTCCTTGTTGCCACATCGTTACCAACTCTTTCCTAGGGAAGACTCTCATTTAGTTGCACCTTATGCGACAGTACTATTAATTAGTATCACCAGGAGGAAATGAAACGGGGAGTACACAACTCTAACTCCCGGCCATAGAATCCGGCACTTGTCGTTTTGGAATGGGGCTTCACCACAACACGTAAACCCCAGCCTAAGCGAAAATATCACATTTTCTTGTCAATTCTGTAGATTATTTCAGTTTATGCTTTAGAAATTAAGTTACATGCTTGATTTTGGTTTATATGCTTAAATTTACGCAGATTAGTTTGCTTACATTTGATTTAAAGTGGCCAGTGTCGTACAGCAGGTTTGTAAGTTCCAACGAAACACAATTTTCGTTCTTCGAACCAGCTCACTCGACTTCCAACCAATCAGAAGGCGATTTCGCTTCAACCAATCAGAGAGCAGAACACATTCGCATTTTAGGGGGAAGGCTGACGTAGCAGATGCAAACCAGCTGAGATAGCTGCGATCATCGCTCCACTAATAGTGAGCGACGAACGCAGCTTCAATCCCAGTTTGCCTTGAGCAGACGACGCTCGCATTCTGCTCTCACCGGCTCTCACCGTTTGGAAAGTGAACGGGAGTTTTTTTTTCCCAGTTTCAATTCGCAGATTCAATCCTTGTTTGTTTTGAGCAGACGACGCTCGCTATCTGTTCTCACCTTTTGGAAAGTGATCGTCGTTTTTTTCTTCTTAACACTGCTTAGACACACGTGTAAACAATCTCCCAACCCCAACCCCCACCAGATGAAAGCTCGATGGACAGGGGGCGGCTTAGCGGTTGTGGCATTGCTAGGCCGGCAGGCCATCCTACTCGTATTTTGTGACGTGCCTCTGTGGTTTGGAAAGCGAACGGCGGTTTTTTTTCTGAACACTGGTTAGGCACGCATGTAAACAATGGTCCCTTCCCCCCCCCCCGAATTCAATGAGAGCTTGATGGACTTAGCGGTTATGTGATTGCTAGTGATAAGTCTTTATTTACAAACAAACAAGTTTGTTTATATATTATTACGTATTTTATTAAGTAGCTAAACCTAACGTAATACGCCATTCTAATCTAGAATTACTTCGATAGCCCATCAAACTGCTGCCTAGTCCTGCAGCATTCATCCTATGCACTGATGGCAACCAACTACCCCACAGTCAAGCTGCATTATTACGGTACCTTCCTAAACGACCAAACAGAGCGAACCAAACGCACCACTGTTGGTGACAGTCTGGCATATTCCCTGGTAATATCCGTGTTGATGCGGCTTGATTGACGTCAACATCGTCAGCGATGAATCTGTTTCGTCAAAACTGATAGCTCGCGCATGCTCAAACCTCCACCCCAGCAAACCACCTCCCTGAAATGGTTCGCAATTTGGCATTGCTCTCGCCTGATCACATCTATTAGACAGTCCTGGTCAAATCCATTAGCCAAGTCTGGTTGCGGTGAAGGTATGACGTATCGAATACTTTGCTGAGCCTGTTGAGCTGTGTTGTAGTTTAGGAAGGTGCTGAACGGCTGATGCAACATCACTACGCACGCGCGACGTCAAGTTTGGAGCCAAACTGTCTCTAACTGTAGTTCGCTCTGTTCGGTGCTTTAGGAAGGAACTGTTAGACTACCTACAACCAGCGGCGTAAATAAACATTTTCCTGGAAATGGGAGGGGGATGCAAATTACACATTTCAGCATGCACAATAAAATTCCACATAGGAGGCATGTTTTAAAATACTTAGCTTTCTCATTATGTTCTTCATTAAAAACCTTTGCATAGTACGTTGCTTACCCAATTATGTCTTCCTCCACCACTCCTCCCAACGCCCAAAGAAAAAATGCCATAAAATGACGCGTAACCTTCCCCCCCCCCCCCCAACCTTCCTGTATGCGTCTACGTCCATACACCCTACATTAACGCGGTACTCGTGAATTACCTCTCACTTTTTTCAGAATCCACTGTTTTGGGTTTGAAAACCTGACGCAGTATCCACCTGTGGAATTTAGTTAGCTTGTCAAGATTCTTCCAAAGCCACATTCTAAAACTACTTTGCTGCTTTTTTTTTTTTGCATTCACTGACTACGATAAAGACATTTCAATGTACCTACTGCGTGTCCAATAATAATTGTCCCCCAACCATCGCTTCATCCTTTCCCCCACACCTTACCCAAACGTGAAGGACACCTGTTCTTCCTGCTGCATCGTCTATCTTCAAACGTTTTTATTTTTATTTAACTACGATGAAACTTTGCTACGATGTACTACTTCTGCTTCACTTACGTAATCAATTTTTCGTCCCTTCCCCCACCTCCCACCGAACGAAGCATACGTAGATTCTTCCTCAGTGTTCCCACTCCCCCGCCACCGTATCTATACGTCGAACTATCGCCCCCCCCCTCCCCACCTCCGCCGCCCCACCAACTACGGATTGGCTGCAGGTCGGGGGGGGAGGCGGTTGCAGGAACTGGCCACTGGAATGTTGAGGTACTTCAACGCTGCGAGGTGCTGGGGAAGGTAGGGGGGGGGGCGATGGCGCGTCGACAGCAGGTCGTTAGCGCCAACCTCAGTCACTGTGCAGTGCTCCGGGGGCACAGTCGCATGAGAGTGGTGTTTCAGATCTGCTAGGCTGGCGATGTAACTTACTGCTAGACAAACGTGTATACAGTCATATAAGCTAGTGTAACACATTTTTTTATATAATTTCGCCTACGGTATTTTCTCGAATGATCACCCGGGGGCTTTATTTTCGTGTGCAAAACACGACGCTCATAATTTTTGAGAACCGATCAGCTAAACTGAAACAATTGTGTAATCGATGAGCACAAACACAAAGCTAGCTCCAAAAAGAAAAACGTAGTATTAGCGTAAGGAGCTACAGTGAAAGCCAATGTGCGCAAGGCCGTGGGAGTGGGAAGGGGGGGAGGGGGCTGGGATTGGCAATTTTTTTGTTCAAACTGGTAACTTTATGCCCCGACCAAAGGTTTACCCCCCCTCCCCCCCGTCATAACAACGAAAGAATGAAGTCTAACTTTAAAGTTTGCACTTCAGATTTAAACGAAAACGACTTTAAAAAAAAAATATGAAAAGAAAATTATACTTGGATAAGCTCTTTTACGCCCTCTTCAGTCTTTCTTGCCTCCCCCCCACTGGGTAACTACGGCCCTGATTGAGTGGCATTTTTTTTTAACTACAAGGAAGCACACACTGGATATCACGTGATACGGTGCCTGGGTGCTACGACGGGAGTTTGTTTAAAACTTTGCTCTTTTAATTGACGGAACGTGCAGACGTGTTAACGATACGTTTATTTAATTTAAATAAACTATAGCGTGTATATATTTTAAAAGACGTGTGGTTTGTAATTAGCACGATGGATTAACCATTTCCGAGCTCGGAGAAAGAGTGGATGACAAAATAAACAAAGTTTACACATTGATTTCTTCTTGACCTACAAAATTCGCGTAGCCGAATGAGAAGGTAGTTTGCTGACGTAGTTCTTAAATTGAACTTTCACGTACTTTGACTTATAGTTTAAACCAATGAATTATAGCTTCGATCTGTATCACGCAGCCATTCTATTCAATCCGATCTCGCTTTCCACAAGCCGTCATCATGACGGGCAACCATCCTCCTTGACTTGTAACACCCGTTAATGGCTAAGCCTAACCACTGAAACGCCGTGTTTTTTCCAGTGGATTTTAAGTATCTGTCGCAGTAAACTACATTTCGAGATTTTTCGGCGGTTCTAGAATGATTTACCTCACTCGTCAGCGTTGTGATTTGGGCACAAGTCTACTTCACGCATATGGCCCAAATTTTAAGAAAAAGACAAAAAACTTACCTTAAATTGGCCGGAAAGGCACTACAAACTGATCCCAAGCCGCAGAAACGTGTTAAAACCATGTTTTAACTGATCCCATGTTTTAAACCCAAGGTTTTTGATCCCAAGCCGCGGCAGGCTCGAGGCTGACGACGCCGCCGACGCCGCGCAGTGAAGCACCACAAGTGAAACGCCAAACCCCAACCAGTTCATTTCAAGTGAAACGCCAAACAGAAGCCGGTACCTATAACCTAACCTAACCGACAATAACAACAAAAGCACACGCAACTGACAATAACTACACGCTTATTTTAACTGTTTACGAAAAAAAAAACATAAGTTTCCCTGCTCCGCATGGCCCCGCGAGCGAATGCATACACCGTATAAATGTACGGATTGCGGAGCTACAAATTGACCGATTTAAGTCGTTTTAACACATTTCCGCGCTATAAAACAGACTGTTCCTGGATGTATGAAGGTGCTGGAGCCATTTGGAATCAATTTCAGAAGGATATCGGGTATGGGTGTATTCTAGACTTTAGCCGTGATTTGTTTCATATATCTACCCGAATTGTCAATACGCGCAAGTTACAACGAACGTTCGTCGGCGAAGCGATAGACAATGACGCCATTGTTGTTTTCCGTCGAATTGGCCAAAACGTGAGCTCAAACCATGGCCCAACGTAGCTTTACTAGACTGTTTGGGATTGGCTAGATTTTACAAAATCCGAATCTTATACAAAACAGGATAAACTATAATACACCATTTTTGGAGTAAAAATAATAATTACATTAAACTTCACAAAACGTAACTTTAAATATTGTCGCTCAATACCAGTTTCGCCATCTGGCGACCAACGCAGCTATTAGTCGTAGAGCCAAAATCTGCCGCACGATGGCAGGGCAAACGGTAAATGCCGGTTGCGGAATCATCCAAGTAAGCTACTCCCCGCATACTGCGTATGCTTTATTAATTTCCTCCTGGTATCACATATGTTACATTGGCGATGAGGACGAAGCCAGTTTTCAAAGTCCTGTATAATTTAAAAATCTGCATCATTAAAACCGTACGTGCCTGTGTGCGTGTACCTCTACTCCTCTTGAACCAAGACACCTACAAATGATGGGAATATGACCAAATTAAAGGTAATTAAATTGCGCTCCGTTGGGCTTCCTTTCGTCGCTGTAACTTGATTTTATGACCCTCAAATACGTGAATAAAATTGCGAAACTGACGGCAAATTTTTTTTGGCCGTCATGACGTTTATTCATGACGTCATAGTTTGTTCATGCAGAGTTCATTATGCTTGAAACAACTTTGACTTTCCAAAGTAAACTTTGCCAGATAAACCTATGACGTCATGTCCTGCATCACCAAGTAACAGAAACACGACATAACATAATATTAGAAAACAAAAACGAACTCGTTTGATCTATATAAGGCTAAGGTTTAACTCATCTGAAGTCAAAACAGCAAAGGAACACAAATAAACTTTCCTGTAAGGTTTCATATACCGCACTGTTCCTGTACTGTTTAGTCCACGTGAAACCTTACTGCTGCATTCACGTGACAGTTTTTACTTTAGAACACAATATGTCAGATAGGTTCATTCTGCTTGGTTAAACGACATCGCTGAAAAATCGTAACAATCATAGCCTTAGTATGCTTAGTACAGATCTACAGAATAAGTAATTCAGGGTTCATGTGACTCCTTCAAAAACTGGAAATGTTGAAAATAAACATGTTTGAATACCACAGTCCTGAAGTCTTGAATATGAAATCTTGAAAACTGGTGTATGCATCAATACGATGAACGGAAAGGAGACGACTCAGACATGAATAATACGTGAATAATGCTGCAAAATTTAGCTCCGACAGTAATCGAGTGTGTAGCACTATATTAATCTTACAATAATTTTGAAAGTTGGATAGGGTTTTAATTTTATTTACGTGTCTAATGGTTGAATACAACAGTAAGGTTTCACGTGGACTAAACAGTACATGAACACTGCGGTATATGAAACCTTACAGGAAAGTTTATTTGTGTTCCTTTGCTGTTTTGACTTCAGATGAGTTAAACCTTACCTTACATAGATCAAACGAGTTTGTTTTCGTTTTCTAATTCGTGATACTTTGGCATACCACATTGGTTTTCTGGACTCGTTGCAAACGCACTGAATTTCGCTCGCTTCGCTCGCTCATTCTGTGCAAGTCTTTCTTTGGGAAGGTTGTTTGTCCGCAGCTCTCTTTTAGAGGCTTTGTCCTTTATTTGTAATATATAGGACAGCAAGCCAAATGGGCAACGAATATTTAAGCTTTAGCTACCGATATCCGCATCTCAGCCTTCTTGTTACAATACAAGGATGCAGGAACACAACAATGAACGGGGGCTGAGAACTTAGTTCTCAGCACTCGGTTACAATGCAACGATTCAGGACACAACAATGAAAAACGATTGTTCTCTGCACCGTTCTCAGCACTCGATTATTTTTTTTAACGAAACCCGTGTTACACGTCCCATTTTATAAATTTAATGTACATATATAATACGGAGCAGGCGGCCAAGTCACCGGCTTGGCCAATCCGTCGTACAGTTAAGTACCCCACCCTGTAGTGCCATCTGTTGACGGGATTCGCCTTCAATTTCGGGTTGAGACACTTTTCCATCTCTTCGAACAGATGGTGCCACTGACCAAACCTGCCATGTCGCCGTCTATTGACAGCCTTGGACTACAAATTCGGGTTATAACACTTTTTCCAAAGTCTTTGAAGAGATGGCGCCACTTACTAGACCTGCCGTACCGTTTTTGGGATCGTTTTTTGGTATTGTTGTGGTACCAAAGCACGTTGAATTAGAAAATCTTTTATCATTTGTTGATGTAGTGGGGATTCGGGAAGCTAGGTTAGATGCTAATTATTCCTGTCCCATACAGGGTGTAGATTGTGTTAAATCTCATGTAGATTCGAATGTCTGTATCTTTCTAAAGTGGAGTGTACCATACTTAATGGTTGCACATAAATTCGATGCTGGTATTAATGCATGGAGTGTTAAAATTTGGATGAGTGGCTGTTGGGTGACTGTAGTGTTCCTTCATGCATCGTGGCGAATTTCTGGAGTTTCCTGGCGATCCTGGCTGGAGCAGTTTGCTGCTCCGTGCATCATTGCGGGATACTTCAACTCTCATCACTATGCATGGGGGTCGTCGCACTGTGACACAAGCGGGAGGCGTCTTATGCAAGCTATTGAAGATTTAGGTTTAATGGTGGTACATGACGGGTCACCCACTTATGTACAGTGGCAAGATGGTGCTCCTAGAGAGTCTGTGTTAGATCTTTCTCTGTTCGCCCGACATTGCGGATGCATTCAGCTTTTCAGTGTCGGATGATCAGAGAGGGAGTGATCACTTCCCAATCGTGCTTCTTCCGCTTCATCATGTTAAAACCAGCAATGTGCTGAAACGTCATCGTCCGCACCGGATAATGGCACCTTTCAGGTGTGGAGGGATATGTACGCTCCGGTGCATAAGACAGGTAAATTGCGGAGAAAGTTGTCTCAAGAGCGTCGAGACAAGCCGTTCTGTTGGAACCCGCTTTGTGATGTTGCTGTCAAGGATCGGCGTGTTGCATTTCGACAGTGGCGGAGGCGGCCCACATATGAGCTCTGGCTGTGCTACAAAGCTGTTGCCAGTGAGTCTGCTTTTATCCTTAGGACAGAGAAAAGGAGTTTTGGGTTGCATGTATGTGAAGCTGTCACTAAGTCTGGGTCCATTGCGGCGGCTTGGCAAGCTCTCCGACCGCAGGACAAGAAACAAGCAACGTCCTGGGTTTATGATTTGGATGCTCAGGGGAATTTGAGCACTGCTGTGCTCAAGGAAGAGGCGCTGGCGGATGCCTTTAATAGGCGTTTTGCTAGTGTCTACTCCCTGCCGTGCGGTGCTTGTCCGCCTGATGAAACGAGACTTTCTGCTGTCTCGGTAGATGAAACTAATGCGCCATTCGTTATGGCTGAGCTGTCTCAGGCACTCTTAAAGTGTAAGCAGCAAAGCGCTGTTGGGATTGACAGGATCACCTATGGTGATCTGAAAGCTCTGTCTGGTGAGGCACGTGATAATCTGCTAGCCTATTTTCAAGGACTGCTTGCAGGGGGTACCATACCACACTCATGGATGTTTACCATCCTGGTGCCTGTACATAAACGGGGTACCATGCGCTCTGATTTACGTAGCTATAGACCTATTGCGCTACTGTCTAATGTGCGCAAGGTTTATGAGCGCATGTTAGTTCGCAGGCTCACATGGTCCTTAGATTTTCACAGTTGTCTTTCAGGAAAGCAGTTTGGATATAGACCTGGGCGGAACGCGCAGGATGCGGTAATGTTCTTCTTGACTAGCGTTTATGAAGCGCGGGTGAGTGGCCTAGTTGTGGTTGCGGTGTTCTTAAACATTCGAGCAGCCTACGACACAGTCAGCATGACTTGGGTTGAGGCTGCGCTCCGGAAATTAGGTGATGGCAGTGCTCTCGCTCAGGCACTGTTGGCTTTGCTCGGTGAAAGGGTGTTTGCCACAAGAGTGAATGGTTTTTGGTCAGCTGAAGTGACGACCAATCGGGGGCTCCCGCAAGGAAGTTGCTTGGTTCCGGTCCTATTTGCTGTCGTGATTAATGAGGTTCTCTTAGAAATGGAATTGAGCACAAACATTGTTTGCTATGCAGATGATGTGGCTATGTGGTTTGTGGGACAAGATCCATATGAGTTATCTCCTCATGTTCAACTTGCCCTAGACCGCATAGTCTGCAGCCTCTCGGTTTGTTGGCTGTCTCTGGCCCCTGCCAAGACTGAACTCATGGTTTTTTCTTGGGAGGCACGAATTCGCAGTGCAGCAATACAGCTGCAAGTAGGTGCGGTTACCATAAAACCGGTTACCAGGGTGAAATACCTAGGTGTCTGGCTTGATGGTGATCTGAATTGGTCTGAAAATGTTCGTGTCTTACGTGATAGGATTTATCGTAGGTTGCCGATCTTAAAATCACTGGTCCACTACGACTGTGTACTACGCGGCAAGCTGTTAACAGCGTACCGGGTGCATGTGTGTGCGCTGGTAGACTCATCATCTTTCATTTGTCGCCGGTATTCATCGTCATCTAGGAGTACTCCAGACAAGTGTCAATGCATGCTTGCGTGTGGTGACGGGCTGCTTCATCTCGACCCCGGACACTGTGCTTTGGGTCGAGGCTGGTGAGCCTCCTGTGCACCTGCGTGCTGATGAGCTTGCGGTTGCACTCTGTCTGCGCAATATGAGTCGAGGCATAGGGGACCCAGTTGCTCGTATTTTACTTGATTATCTTCAGCTCAGTGACAAAGAGAGGGTTTTCTTAGGTGTAGCAGGGCGAGCCATGACGGTCTTGTCAGATCCTACTCTTGATAGTATCTTGAATGTGTCGGTTGTTCATCCACCGTGCCCATGGCTTTGGTGCCACAGGTTCTGTCCGTCTTCTCCCCTGGCTCCAATGATGCTTGTCGAGTGTACTGTGACGCGTCATATGTGGCTAGTACGAAGAATGGTGGTGTTGGTGTTGTCATTCCGGGTCTACAGCTGAAATGCCGTCGCATGCTTCGCGGTGTATCATCGAGCTACATCTGTGGACTTGCAGCGATCTCGGTTGCATTGGACATTGTGGTGGATCTGCAGCTTCCGGCTTTTGTCATTGTTTCAGATTCTTTGTCGTGCGTTACCTCTATTCAGAATTCACTTCGGTCGTTCAGTGTTAAAGACCCACTTATGTTCATGGTCTGCTGGAAGCTGTGGCTGGCAGTTCAAGTGGCGCTACCGGCTGTTGAGTGGACCAGAGGGCATAGTGGCGTCCGTGGCAATGAATGTGCAGACTCTGCAGCCAAAACGGCTGTCAGTGATGCCCCATGTGCTGTCATTTTGACGAGGTCTGCGGGCTCGTGCAAATCGTTCCTGCAGTCCAGGACGTTGACCTGTGGAACAAATAGTGGTCTGCTACCATCACGGGACGGACCCTTCATGGTGTGCATCCGGTCTGCTCTGTTAAGATAGTGCTTGATAGCTTGCCATTCTGGGCAGCGCACCGGTTATCGCGACTGCGCACCGGCCACTCACTCCTTCCGGCGCATAGGCGACGGTTAGGATGGAGTCTCAGCGCATTGTGTCGCTGTGGTGATGTTGGTACTGTGACTCATCTTGTGTTTCACTGCATGCTGCATCAGACTGCGCGATCTAAAATCTTGCGGTGGATGACGACGCACCCATCATCTGAGCACATGCTGCGTGCTGAGTCACTCAAGTGTGATGCTCAGCGGCTTCGTGCTGTGGCAAGATTTGTGAAAGATGCAGGTATTTTGGTGTAGTTAGCCTATTGCAGTATAGCTTTTGTGGTTCACCGGTTTTTTTTATTTTGTGTTCACTTTGCGTTACTATGCCCTTGTACGGCATCCTACCACTTTCCCCGTCCCTGTCTCACCATCTCGTCAGTGCAGTAGTGTGTCATAATGGGGTGTGTTGGGCAATTCTGTCATTGTTATGTTGTAAACCTGCTTTGTGATGTTGTTTTGTAGACTTCCTTTGTAGTGTGAGTTGGTGGTGTTGGTCATGGTGTACTTTACTTAGGGCGGGTGCATGGCCTAGGGCCGAGGCCCCAATAAATACACGTTATACCGGCCAACAAAGTTTTAGTCGCGTGGACTGTGCCATTGTCGGCGTTTCAGCTAAAAAAAAAAAAACAACCCGTGTCTACTAAACCAGAAAACTTTAAACCAAACAACGATTGGTTCTTAATTTCGAGCCTCGAAATTGGCAGCCTGATACGATGGAAAGGCGCATTTATTTCCTAAATGCTCACTTCCAGAAAGGAGTTGAATTGTTTTTTTTATTTTTTTTTTTATTTTATTTACAGAGCGTAACGGCCTAAAACACCATGAGCTCTCTCTAAAACTACTTAAAACTACTTAAGACTAAAGACCTAAAGTTACAATCTGTCTATACACTTCACACTGCAACCGGCCAGCCGGGGAACAAGAGAGCACGAGATACCCTGGGTCCCTAGGTAAAACGCTGCGTCGCCCTACAAAAACCTAATGTCCTGTGCAGGGGACCTATACCAAACGAGGAGTGTGGCGAAACACCAAGGGCCTTAAGCATAGGGTCAACCCCAGCGGCAACCACAAAACGGCGCTGAGCCGTCCACCGGGGGCACTCAAAAAGAAAATGACGCACCGTCTCGTCATCAACACCACAGATGCAGAGTGAAGAGCGGGACCACCCTAGCCGAAACAAATGTGCCCTGAGTTGAATATGCCCTGTACGGAGCCTGGAAAGCAAACCGGCATCCCGTCGAGCGAGACCGTTGAGAGGGTCTGGACATGCAGTGGTTGGATGTAACGCAAAAAGACTGCGACCCAACTCACTCCCAGACCACGCCGCTGCCCACTCCCCCCCAACAACCCCCTCAACCACCGGTCGCAAGTCCCTAGGACCAAGGGCAAGCCGGACCACGGCCGAGCCATCAACAGAACCCTGTCTAGCGAGGCCGTCTGCCAACTCATTACCGAAACTGCCTGAGTGACCCTTAACCCAGACAATGGAGACAGACTTGCCACACAGGTACTGCGAGAACAGCTTCCACCCTATCTCAAATGCAACAGGGTGGGAGCATTGCAGAGATTGGAAACAGCGACGTAAGAAGCCAAGACCAGCCAATGAGTCAGTCAAGACACAGTATTCCGGTACCTGCAAGTCAGAACCAATGTCGAGGGCCACGGAAATGGCAGCAAGTTCCCCAACGAAAGCCGAGGGTAGTGGGTCGAGGGAGAAACGGTACTCCAGGTGCCAACTTGGAACACACACCCCAATCCCCCCTCTCCTCTGGGCCGCAAAGAAAGACGCATCGCAAAACACCTCCACCCCAAACCACCCAGCCCCAACTCCCTCGGCCCGCAGAGAAGCCAGCGCGGCAGGGCACCAAAGCCACGGGGCCGTCGGGTGAATGAAAATCGGAGGGGAAAAGCCAATCGAATTGTTTTTAAGTGGGCGGCAACAATCGTTGCTTGCAACAATGTCGCAATGCACGGTACCGAGGTGAATTGTTTCAAATGATTAACTTACACATAGGGTTACTTTCTTACTGAATGCTGGATTTCTCAGGGCTTTTTTTAGTACTCAGTCAAACATACGCATGCGACTTTTCCGGTGCTACACCAAAGGAGAAATGTCACGGGGTGGCGTTTTCGGGAGGTGGGGGAGTGGGTGCCAGGGCAAGTGTGTGTGGCAGGCAATGCGCGGTACCGAAGTAAATTGAGCTAAAAAAAAAAGGGGGAAATGTCACAGGTCCGCGTTTTCGGAGGGCGGTGGGGGGGGGGGTTGAGGGGAGAGCAGGGCAGGTGTGTGTAGGGGGGAAATGCGCGGTGCCCAAGTGAATTGCTTCAAAGAATTAATTTATGGAATTACTTGCTAACTGAATGCTCGATTTCTCAGTCATAATTTTTTTTAGCCTTCACACACACACACACACGCATGCGACCTTTCCGGGGCTGCACCAATGGGGAGTGTCACGGGAGGCATTTTCTCGGGGAGGGGGGGGGAGGCGGGCAAGTGTGTGTGGGGTGACACGTATGCGTATCCGGGAGGCGGCAGGAGTGTGGAGATTGGGGATTAAAGTAATTGTAGGGGGAGGGCGTATGTGATATATTTTGTTAATTTTAAAACCAAAGACCAAACATCTGAGGTGAGGTGCCGGAGGGGACGCGGAGAGATATTCAAAACCCACACTGTGGGAGTGCAGGAAGTGGGTGCAATGGGGTGCGTCGAGGAAGGGGGGGCGCACGGGCACAACTAGTTTATTTATAAAAGATAAGTTATTTTTCACCATAATAAATACTGAAGACGGTTAATATCGGTAACATTTCAAGCATTAAATTCATTACAATATGACATCCATTGTGAAAATTTAAAGTTGCTCCTTTAAACTTTCTTTAAAATCTGTAGATTCGGCGGTACATTTTTGTTTACTTGTGGAGATGGTTAGTTTCCATGTAAAATGTCGGACGTATTGACAAAGGCGCCCGGAGACAGCAAACCAACAAAAAAAAGGGGGGGGGGGTAGGCTTTTTCTGAGGACCTTTTGGGACGTGCCTTATTTTGGCCTAATCAGTGTTACGGAACATCGAAAAAGCCTTCTTTATACGTTTTTGATTTTTTTTTTTTATGGATTTTCTTCATTATTCTGTCTAACAAAAGGGCAAGAAGGCAAAGAAAGGGGAAGGGGGGGGGGAGGTGGATTCAACCCCAATAGCCCCAATGCACAGGCGCCCTTGCGCACGACTTCCGACACAACCGTCTCCAACATTATATTACGTGATCTCTTTCGAAATATTTCCATCAATCGACTAATCAAACAAATCCTCGAATACCAAATCCGAAGACATAATAGAACACCATACGCAAAAGTAAACGCTTTTTTTTTCTTTCCGCATTACAGTGTTGGACTACTCAGCGCACTACATCATTATTGGAGTCGCGTGCTTCTTCATTGTCGGGTAGAGATGCGGACATCGGTAGATAAATAAGTTATCGCCTGCTTCCCCCGTGCAAAGAATTAACAATCGCTCGGGACTGCGGCCCTCGACATTCTTAGTTCTCAACACTCGGGAATCAGGCGATAACCTATACTTAAAACGGGATAGTGACGTAAAACGATTATAAACCAATTCGTATTACGGATAATGCTCCCTCTTCACGTATCTTGAAAGTGCGGGTTAATTGTTGGCTCACCAGCATTGTTAGAATTTGTTTAATCTTCAGTCTGCATGGCTTCGGGCCCTTGATGCGTAATAAATCATCATTAACTCATCTTCAGTATAACGCCTTGCGTTTGGCGTTTGCTGGTTGGCATTGTTGCATAAATACAATGTTTAAAACAATGTAGAACAATAAAAAGGATCGTTCAAGCCCCCGTAACTCTGGAACGAGACGACCAATCGAAATTTTTATTTCTATAAAGGGCACATCCCTGGAAGTAGATCTTTCAAATGAGCTGGGGACTAATTTCTACGACAAATGGTTTAGTCTAGAGGCCATTGTAGAAACGTGTCCTACAAAGATCTTCACTACCCTATAAGACAAAAATGAGACTCACGATTCCAGCCGAATGTGACAAATGTGACAAATCGGAAATTAATAAAAGTTGGTACACTTGTTGGCCAATTCCCAACAAGTTGTTGAACGACGGCGGAGAAACTAAGCTTCCAAATTTCGGCTTTAACATGGAGACCGAGGTCAAACCTTACTGTAAAGGCAACCGCCTTTACTAATATGGATCTCAAAATCAGTAAAAAATCAGAATTCACTTTATTTTCGGGCCAGCCATTGTTGACATGTGTTAAGAACTTTGAGATTGCAGTTCAATGTACGAATGCAGAAAGAAACTTGGTTACCAAAAAAAAAAACTTATGTAGGACGATAGATTTTTCTATCATACTACATAAAAATCTTAAAATTGGTTTTGCCTCAAGTGACTGATGCACGTAAAAAAAAAAAACAGACCTAAAGGCTGACAAACATTCCGTTTTTGAAACACGGAAGTTTGTGGAATGAACGAGCAAATGAGCAATTTCCACGTAAACTAAACCTTTTCAATGCTTCTTGCCTCTTCGCAATCTTTCATTTACTATCACCTTGGTAGAGTCTTAATTCTGGAGGAGTAGACGAACAAACGTGCAAACAAATAAATAATAATTTGAAAAATAAAACTGTAGAAAAATCAACACAAAACAGCGGTGTTTGTATATGGTGGTATACGACGGTGATTTTCGGTTCAAGTTTTGTAAAAGCAGTTGTACTCCATGAAGAAATATTAATCCAAATATACCGTTCATGAACCTCAAAAAGGCCAGTAATTGCTTGACCTTTCCTAGTTTATATAAAAGTAAAAGCTACTTGGCTTTCTGCCTAAAATACCAATAGAAACAAGGTGAAAAACGGCGTCGGCGATTTCTCTGTGAGAAAAAAAAAAGTGAACGTTTCGTCGAATAAAAAGGTTCGTTGGTTGAATTGAAAAGTTCTCTTCCCGCACATTTGTGGGAATTACGTCCTTCTTTCTGAATTGTCCCAGTTTATTAGAATTGGTTCAGATTTCGCTGAGAATTATCACGTGAAAAACGTATTATGGTTTTAGAGTTCAGAAGTGGCTCCCCAGTTTTTTGATCGTTTGGGTTAGACTGCCTCCCCAATTATGCTTCTCTTAAGTGCAGCGCCTTTACATTACATATATTTAGAATGTAAGGTATTTTACCACCTAATCATAGTGCATGATTTTCAATAAATAGCAGGGATTAGAATGACATTAAGAGCAGCATTGGCTGTAAGCCGGTGCTGCCTTATATACACTTTATTAGAGCAGTGTTCACACTATTAGCCTTAGTACGTTAAGGCCCTGGTGGCTAGTAAGGAGAGAGGTGTGCTTCCTCAACGGAAAGCACACCGGCAAACCACAAATACTCCAATATTTTCACTGAGATGATGTGACAAGGATTCGAGTCAACCAAGTCATGATAGACGCCTCTGTTGTTCGAGCCATCTCTCCAAATCCAGAGATAGCGCAGAGAGATCGTTGGTTCGAGTCCCATTCACGGCGCAACGAAGTATATGCTAATCGTATAATGAAGGCTTACCGAAGCTTGGTTATTTTTAGTGTACGATTTTCGCTGTTGTGTTAAGTGGTTTTCTTCTCCAATGTCATTTAGCCTATAGCGATTTGCGCACATCGATTAACAATTCATTAGAATAACCACTCAACAAAATAAGAGACGAGTATTAATTAATTACGTGTGCTCTCAAAAACGTTCGTCCAAATTTTCGGCAGCGAAACTGCCTGACGATGATTGGCTGGTATCGAGAGAGGACGGAACTTGGCAATAAGGGAGTGCGTTATTATCGCGGCAAGTGATTGGCACGTGACGCCAGATTTCATCTCGGCGAGAGGATCAAATTAGCGCCGCTCTGTTTATCTTGGCCCCTTGGCTGGGGGACACTCGACACCAACTCTCAGCTCGAGGTTGAACGCGCTCGCTCTTCCTTTTCCAAGCCCGCCTACAACACTTGAATACTCTCACTCCATTTCGTCCCACCTACCTCATTACTCACGATTCATCAACCCAACGATAAACATACTTGCGTAGTCTAAATGACATCGACGGAGTAGGAGAAGAAAGATGCTCACGAGGCAGTCCTTTTTCCTCGGAATCATCGATTAACAATGTTATACGTGGAGGAGACTGTCGAAAAATTGCTTCGCATTGGTCACCTACTTTTAGATACCGTAAGACGAGGTTACTTCTCAACTGTTTTGAAGATCTCAGTCCTCTTACAACCATACATCACGACGGGATCGCAACAATGAACAACGAGGGTCAACGTTAGAGTGCTGGGATCCGGATCCCACCAGCACTCGTTTGTGAATGAAAATTGGAAGAAAACAAACAAATGTAATAATTTTACTGAAACAAAATGAATAAATAAAAAATAAATAAAACATGAAACAACGTCGTCCAACAACTCATATTGCTTCAACATTGCAATCGCTGCTTTGCAAATGCTGGTTTCCATTAAATGACAAAAAGGAATAAAGCAAATGAATATAATCAATTAAATGAAACAATTTTCAAAAACAACGACACCTCAAACGTCCAAAAAAAAATTCGTTCAAAAATGCATGTTAATTACAACATTTGCAACCGCTTTCAAAATTAAAAGTTGCTCTTTTCGTTGCTTGTAGTATTGAGTCTTGCGAATATTCCATGCAAACTTTTTTTCTGGCTAAACACAACAATGTATTCCACTCGCGCTCAACAATGCACGGCGGACTGATAGCTTCAAAACGTGTGAGAATTAAGGTATCGCCCGCTTGCCTCATGCTAGAATCCAACTTTGGCTTGGGCGCTGCGCGTCCTCGACATTGATAGATACCAGCACTCGGAAAGCAGGCGATACATACGTATCATATCAAAAACCAAAACTGGTAAAAGTGGTCACCAAGTTCCAAATGGTTCGGCCCTTCCGCAGAGGAGTGATATCAACACCAAAATATTCGCCAAGTTAATCGCACCGCTTAATAGTTCGAAGGTTAAATGAAAACTAGAACATTGCTACTTTCGGTAGCAATGTTCAAGTTTTCATTTAACGTCCAAAGTATTATTTGGTGCGATTAAGTTGGCGATTGTTTTGGTGTGTCGATATCACTCCTTTGAAGGGCCGAACCATTCGAAACTTGGCCGCCCCTTTTACCAGTTTTGGTTTTTGATATGATATCACTCCTTTTTTTTTAATTGTGTATTAGACTCAACTCCACTATTGTGCAGATGTGGAATAAAGTGGTACGTCAACAAGAAATTGGATTTCAACACTTTGCTACTACCTTTTGCTTAGAGGCCGAACATTCTCAGCTCACACATCTTTATAGGTTTTTGGTTCGGTTTTAATTTTGTTGTAATTTGTTTTATTTCGTTAGTTTTCGTGTGTTGATATCACTCCTTTGAAAGGCCGAACCACTCTCAACTTGGTGGTCTGTTCACCACTTTTGGCTTTGTTTATTTTGCTTTGTTTTTACAAAGTTGGTTTATTTTCGTGAATTGGAGGTGAATACAAATTCTTTGGCAACGTTGTTTAGATTTATTGTGCAAACTGGGCTGTGAGTGTTAAGAACAAGTACCAACTCCTAGAAACGGTTGCAGAGGCTGATGTGGAGGTACAAGAGATGGAAGAGGTGCACAAGCAGGAGCAAGGGGTGTGCTTGGGTACTGACGCATGTCCTGAAGGAGGTGCGGGGGCATGTCCTTGGGATCAATGCATTGATGGTAAAGAGGTTGTGAGTGTTGGTAACTCTGTGGTAGGTGCAAGGATGCCTCCTGTCAGTTGTCATGCTGTTATCACGCCGATCGGGACGGAGCCTCCTGCCATTGAGTTGTGTGTCTTGGGGGGGGGGGGGGGGCGGGGAATGGAGTGGTTCTCAGGAGCTTTCACCTTCCTAGTCTTTTTACAAAACTGGAATTGTTGTTACCGTACTCGAGTTGTAGATGCTGCACTGTAAATGAATATGAGGATGTGGGAGTGTGGGAGCGTGGATGTGTGGGGGTGTGAGTGTGAGTGTGGAGACGTATGTGAGTTGGAGGTTGGGGGTGGAGTTTATTGAGTGCGTCTGTGTGGGTGTGTAGCAGTATCCTCCTTCACAGAATTTACTATATGTTCATGGAATATACACGGTGCAGCGAGCAAACTGGGCGAAATTGAAAATTTATGTAGCTCAACTGACGTGCTTGGTGTACTTGAAACCAGGTTTCCGGTTGGTACAGCTCCTCTGATTCCGGGTTTCAGTGGTATTTCAGGGCCGGGCAACTCCGGCATTAGAATGTTTCTGCGAAATACGGTCCCCTTTTCACTGCCGGGACTACCCTATTATCCAAATGTGGATGCATGTGTGTTAGCGATTTGGTGGAGAGGAATATGGTTGACCTTGGGTTTTATTCATCTGCGTGGGCCTCTCTCACGGCTTGAGTGGGTGTGATGGGTGAAAGCACTTCCCAGACCTCTGGCGTTGGGAGGTGACTTTAACGCGCACCATTACTCTTGGGGTAGTTCCCGATGTGACAGTCGGGGTAGTGTGATCGCGAGTACTGTTGATGCTTTGGGCTTCGAGGTTGTTCAAAACGGTACGTCGGCCTTTGTTAGAAGTTGGGGTGGTGTCATCCAGGAATCGGTTCTGGATATGTTCTTGTGCTCCCCGGAAATTGCTTGCTGCTTCTCTTTTGAGGTCTCGCAAGACTTGAGAGGCAGCGACCACTTCCCGGTGGCCCTGCGTCAGTGTGGCAAAGGAAGGCCTGAGGCTCTTAAGAAGTCGCGTGGCCCTGTTGTTGGTCCTGGTGAATTTGGTAAGTGGGTCAGGAAGTGGGGAGTTACAGGAGGAAAGATAGTCGGGGGTGCCGCGGAGATACCCATAGTAAGCCAGTGTGGTGGACCAGTGTGTGTGTGATAAGGCAGTCTGCGATTGGCGGCGCTACTGGCAACGCTTTCGTCGTTATCCGTGTGGTGAACGCTGGTACACCTTCGTCGGTGTTGCTGAGGAGTCACGGTTCTTGTTGCGCAGGGAGAAAGCTCTTTTCGGCAAGCGTCTGTGTGAAAAGCTTTCTTACGGGGTCTCTATTGCCCAGGTTTGGAAACTTATCCGCCCACAAGATTCCCGGCCTAGTATCGGGTTGGTGTTAGATGGTGCTGGTATGGTTTTAAGGGGTTTGCCCATGGCGAATGCCTTCAATGACAACTTTTCGTATGCGTTTAGCTTGGGCAGGGGCCCGAGGCCCTCACTGGTGGCTTGTGATGAGGGAAATGATCTCGAACCCCTGACAATGTTGGAGCTGGAGGCTTCTCTGGCGGCATGTAACCCGTCCAGTGCTGTTGGCATTGATCACATTTCCTATAAGGATCTGTTGTCTTTGTGTAAGGCTGGGAAGGAAGACCTCCTGGTTTTTTTCAAAGCCGTTTCTGCAGCGGTCCACCACCGCCACCTTGGATGTTTTCTATTCTGATGCTTGTTCTGGGTCGGGGTAAGCCGCGGTTGACGGTGACGAGTTATCGTCCAATTGCCCTTTTGTCCTGCGTACGGAAGGTTTATGAACGGCTGCTGGTCAGGTGGCTTGAATGGGACTTGAGGCCTCTGGTCGGCTTTTTCCAGCGCAGTTCGGTTTCCGGAGTAAACGTGGGGCGCAGGATGCTATCCTTTACCTGGAGTCCAACATCCGTAGTGCATGGGCTGTTGGTGAATTTGTTGTAGACGCCTTTCTCGACATTAAAGCGGCATACAACATGGTCGATGTTCAATGGGTTGGTTTTGCTCTTCGTGAGCTGGGTGTAAGCACGCAACTTACACGTGCCATTATGGCCTTGCTTGGTGAGAGGACCAACGCAACAAGGGTAGACGGGCATTGGTCAGCGACGCGGTCTACAGATAGGGGCCTCCCTCAGGGGAGTTGCCTCAGTCCGATCTTGTTTGCAGTAGGGCTGAATACCGTTTTGGTGAGTTTGAATGCATCGGCTAGGGTTGTTGCGTATGCAGATGACGTCTCGGTCATTGTGGCGGGTGGAAGTTTACGCACCATGTTGCAGGTTCTGGAGTCCACCATGGCCAAAGGTGTAGACCTGTTGAAATCTAGGGGTAAGGTACTCTCCACGGCAAAGACTGTTTTGATGATCTTCTCTAAGGGTCCTCCTCTTGTGGGATCTATCACGGTTGGTGATTCGTTAGTAGTTGCGTCAAATAGTGTTAGATATCTGGGCGTGCATCTCGACCCCACCTTGTCCTGGCAGAAGGAAGCCGCCACTGTCAAGGAGTCTGTGTCGTCCCGACTCCGGATCCTTAAGTCCTTGACGACCAATGGTCTTGTTGCTAGAAGGTCAGTAGTGACCTCTATCTACAGATCGTACGTCAGGGCGTCTGTGGATTTTCACCTGCCATTCCTCGCCTGTGTGTGGGGGGGGGGGGGGGGGGGGGAATCCAGGTGTCAATTAATGACTGTCTCCGCACAGTAGTGGGTGCTCTGCCGTCAACCCCCATCCTGGCTCTACAGGTGGAGGCGGGTGAATGCCTTCTGTATCTCAGAGCCAGGGAACTGCTTTTGGCCGTGTGTTTGCATGCTGTTGCAAGGGGCAAGGATGACCCAGTCGCTTGCTGTTTGTCAGAGTTCTTGGTGTTGAGCGAGGTCGACAGGGGTCGTCTTGGGGCGCTTGGTCTGGGTGCATCCCTGTTGCTGCGCCAGCCTCTGCAGGGGTTTCTGGCACCCGGTTTTGCGACCCCTTTTCGGCCATGAGTATACGGTGTGGGGTGGTCGCATCTGTCTTTAATGTTGGGCCACGCTCAGGAGTTCTGCGCATTTACTGTGATGCGTCGTTCCACAGTGAGCGATGGGTGGGGGGAGGGGGCTGGGGTTTTCGTCCCAGAACTTCGTTTGGGGAGGTGCTTTTCCTTGCCAGGACTGCCTTCAGCTTTCTTGGGAGATCTGGTTGCTCTGTCCATTGCTCTTGATGATCTTGGTTTCCCTGCTTTTGCCGTGTTTTCGGACTCGGCGGCCGGGATTGCATTCTTGAGGCGAACGTTTGCCACCCTGCGTGTAGAGCATCCTATTGCTGTTGAGATTTGCAGGAAGTTGTGGAAGCTGTGCAGGGGAGTGGAAGTCTCTATCCAGTGGGTGCCTGGTCATTCTGCTGAGTTTGGCAATGAGGTTGCGAACGGATTGGCAAAGGAGGGTAGCAATGGTGGTGTGAATGTTGTGTGTTGCCCTGTTGTGCCACGGGACTTGTGACCGGTGCTTCGCTCTTTGTCGCAGAAGGCATGGCATGTTGCTTGGGATGGTGGGCACACTGGTCGACACCTTTTTGAAGTGCATCCGCTCGTGTCGTCACCTCTCCTTCTGGAGAAGATTTCCTGGAAGGATGCACAGCTTTTCACCAGGTTACGCACGGGCCATATTCTACTGCGGTCACACATGTTCCGGTTGGGGTGGTGTGATGATCCAATTTGCGCTTGTGGGTCAGAGGAGGAGACTGTGTCTCACTTTCTCTTTTCCTGCCCGTTGTGGGCCAGGTTTCGGACGCATGCCGTTTTCGGCCCTGGATGGTCGCTCGGTAAATCTCTTGGGTTGGTTGCTCGTGCGAAAGGGTTTCGGGATGCGGTAAGGGGTGTAGTTGTTTTTTGTGACCGATCTGGTCGTTTTGGCGGCGGGGGAGGCTAATGTTGCTTCCGTTGCACCGTGTGGTGGGAGATGGTTGCTGGCGTGTGGTGGGGAGGTGAGTGAGTGGCGGTGTATGTCTCTGGATGTTGGTGTGCATGTGTGTTTGTGCGTTAGTGGCAGAGAGGGCAGCATAGTTGTTAGGAAGTTAATTTGTAAAGTAGAGTAGAGCGTGAGGGGTCATACCCGTGTAAGCTCTCGTATAAATAAATCAAATTAAATCAGTATACACCTTGTTATTGTCCGAATTTTGGCAGTCCAATGAGAGACGATGCCAACAATACATGGTTATAACAATATTTTCGTACTTACGCGCCATATCAGTTACACTCCTAGGCTTCAAACCATAAATGTTACGCAGTTCGTATCGTATAGAATGAGCGGACGTTGCAAATGTGTAACTAGCTACTAGCTACTAGCTAGTTACACATTTGCAACGTTATTGATGGTCAAATTTTGCATTAAAAGGAGCTTAACTGGCATTCCTACACGAGTTAATTTTTGTCAGGTAGGTTATTGCTCTCGATTTCGATACAATTTAAGCTTTTGTACCGCGTTATTATTTTTATCCAAGTACCTGAAATGTGCTCAACTCTGCTTCAGGATATTAGACACTAACGCTATGGCGCCGCGCTGCAATGGTTTACAACCTAGACAAGATGTAATGTTTGTTGTGATGATTGTTGACTAACTTGGCGCGACACACTAGCGTGTGTCTAGATACTAGAGGATGCACGGATGGTGTTAGATGCACCATTTGCAACATTGGTACGGTTTGGTTACTCTTGTGTATGTCCGTGTTTCACCGAATTAAGATTCCTCAATCATTTTTTCGCGCACTGGCCAACCTACACTAATTTCCGTTCGCTTTGCTCCACCATAAATAAATAAATACGTGTTTGTTCAACGAAGGTTAAACTTTGTGGCTCCAATAATTACACGTTTCGCCACGTGTACCGTCAAATTGTTGTAAGTAATTATATTAGCACTTTCAGAGTTATGAACCGTCCTTGAATAAACCTAAGCTAACCTAAGCTAGGTATGAACGTGCACGCATGCAGTGATTGTGGCTGCCATGTTTGAAACAATTCAGCTCTACTCTGAAAGGCCGCATCTACGAAATAAATACGCCATTCTATCGTTTCTAGCTGCCAATTTGGCCTATAGTTAACGACGTAGCTTAGTTTGATTGAAAACTATATGCGTATAACTGAAACACGGATTCTTTTCATTTCATTTATTTCCCAGAAGCCGTGGTCTCACACCGTACGCTCCTAAGTACAAATGCTAAAAATAAACCAACGAAATCAACACAATCACAAACCACAACAAGATATCTTAACCACAAATCCCCACCGCAAATCAATACCACGAAAATCAACCACAAATCCTCATATCACTGTTCCACTGACGGATTCTTTTATTTTACCCATCAACAATCAACTGTTAGAAATCCATAGCACGTGCACCAAAAATTGTTAAGTAATGACAAGCTAAGTCAATACTAAATACGTAACACGTGCACAAAGAATGAAAAGCGATTAAAGTGATTGTGTAAAGTGATTGTTGGATTCTTACTTAGAGATGGCGATTGGGTTTCGGGCCTGTTTAACTCTTTAAAAAAGTTAAGCGGGAGTGGTTAAAACACTCGTTAAACCACTGTGAAGCCATTTGAACTCTTTAAAGTGCTTAAAAGTAGTTAGTAGTCTTGATTTATACGATCTTATTGTGTAGTTAAGCACAAATTAAAAGCCACGCCTTTTTTTATTTTAAGGATGGCTTTAATGGCAACGCATGCTGGAAAAGTGCTCTCGAACATTATGAACGTAAAAAAAAATGAAGACTTAGCAGTTTTGAGTATTGATTGCATTTTAAGTAGAAATTCAGTCGCCCCTGATAGCAATGAATGAAACCACAAGTGCACAGAATATACATACGAATTATTCGGCAAGATTCTTTCCTGTCTGGGACACAATAAAACATTAAAAATATATAATTAAAAATTAAAAAACCCATGATATTGGTTAAGTCAGACTTGCGATCCGCTATTATTCATCCAAGATGGCGGATCGCTAGTCTGACCAACTCCATATCATGGCCTTTTAATTGCATTTTTTTTTTTATTGTGATCAAGATAGGCAAGAATCTTGTCGAAATTTAAATTCTTTGTTCATTCCATGCACTTGTGTTTTCGATCACCGCTGTCAGGGGCGACTGAATTGCTAGCTGCATTTTCAATGACTAAATAATTTACAGTCTCGGTTGCATTTGTTCATCATTTGATCTTCAACCGTTAATTAAAAGTCGTGACGAGTGATGCGCTTTTAGGCGTCGTTTTGTGTGTCAACTTTTAGTCTTTTAGTTTCACACTAATTTTTGAATTAGGTAGAGATAAAAATGTCCTGCGGCAATAAACTGGTGACAAATGGGGAAATGCAGTTGGGGCATACATAATTTATGTATAATTTATGTATATAATTTATGGTTAACAGTCATATACTTAAATTGTCCACGATTAATTTATGACAATTGAGAACTTTTACGTTGACTAGCCTTACAAACTATGGCCTTGTTTATGAATAAACTGACAAAGTTGATGGTTAAGTTACGGCAAAAAAATGGGGGCAAAATTCAAGTAAACAGCCTTATAGCTAACATGTTGCAGGAGCTAATAATAAATGCATACTGGATTGTGTATGCCGTGACTATCGCTTCATATTAAATCCCTTGTCACAAAGTCGTGTGGGAGAGAAGCCGTGGGCTTCATTTCCCGGATCCAGGCCTGTTAATTCAATATTAACGAAATCTTTGGTTTACCAAGTTCTAAAAGGCGTTAACTTTCCGGCAGGAACGTCAACTGGTGTTGAGACAGGAGGTGAAACTCGTAATGATTTCTACACCAGCCGGCCTTGGCATGAAGAAGCCATCTACTGCACCACTTCGCGCTTGTGGAACGCTGCTGCACGCAGAGGTGCCGCATGCTTCGGACCAGTTGCTCGTCAAACAGGAATCTCGAATATGACCCCATTTTGACGCAATCGTTGCCATGCTTGCGCACAACAAGGCCAACGATTAAGTCAGAATTGTGTTATATTTAAGATTTGCGTTTGACGAACCATACGCTTCTGGCCTGATCGTATCACGAGTGGTATATTTTCCCACCTATTTATTGGGTTAAAACCTATTCGATGTATACGTGGATTATCCCAGGAAATAGTTACAACCAATCGTTCCAAATAAAGCCGCATGAGGTAGCGACATAGAACGAGAGATGGAACATACGGTAATACTTTCACGGACACTCTTTCGAGCCCTACATGCGCTCCTTTATGACGCTTCTGGTTGTGCCATCGAAAGTGGAAATGCTAAACGTACATGATGGCTTCCCAAACTTCTAAATTCAGGTACAACATTACGTTGCAAACGTGAACGGTAGTGATGTAGCAGTCATTATTACGTTAGTCTTGAACTGTAAGGTGTGGATCCACGACGGCGCGGCAGATGGTGTGCCGCCTTTCCCCCCCCCCCCTCCTTTCAGCTGGAAAAAAACGGCCCTTGTTTTTAGGAGTCAAACAGTCTTTGATGCAGTCCACATCAGTAAAAACGTATGATTTGTTTGTTTGTAGCTCTATTCCTCCGGATCTAAGGCACCTGCCAAGATGAGATTAGCGCCAAATGAAAGACAATCAAAATACACTTCGGCGTATTTTCATTGCTGCAACTTGACTTCACCACCCATCAGATCGAAATGATCAACATCGCATTGGACAGAACTTATACCATCAGACAGAAAATATGTTCTGGCCATCACATAGAATTCCCCCCCCCCCCCCTCCCCCTCATATTGAAATTTTTTTTAACCAATGAAAAAAAATGAATGAAAAAAAAGACATGGTTAAACGGCATAACAAATCTGTAGGGAATCATGAGAAAATAAGAGTCGTATAGTTTTTTTCTTTTTACGTCCGTTGCACGGTCACAGCTGGTACGATGCTGCAATGGTTGCAGTCTGCGCTCTCAGTTGTTCGGTAATTTTAGTTATGTCCAATAGTATTTACATGGTCGGCAGGCCGTGTGTATTAGAGTTCATTTACGCACGAGAATTTCAGAAAATTGGACAAGAGGCGGCGGCTGCGGCGGTGGCCCAGAATGCATGGCTGCAACATGTAACAATGGTCAACAATAGGTAAGGTGCACAAGATCGGATTGTAGCTTACTCGAACAAGATGCTAAGATGCTCGGGCGCGGGGAAGTAAAATTGTCGTGGTAGCTTCGGGCTGGCTTTGGGCTGCGGGTGTTAAGATGCTCTATTTTGTGTAGTTCTTTTTAGGGTGGGCGCATGGCCTAGGGCTGAGGCCCCAATAAAGTATATTGGATTGGCTGCGGATCTGTTAAATATATTCAATCGTTGTCGAGAACCAAAATGAAATGGTCTTAGTTTTCGATTTAATCTTTCAGTTTTAAATTGCATGGTGCAAAGTCTATAATTTTGAGGCCTTAAGGCCCCAAAATTGGACGGCCGACATGACTGAATGATTTATTTACTTCTTCGATGCAGGCTTCCGGAAGCTAGTTGAATTGTTTCCGCGATTGTTTGCCATAATACTACATCTACTTGCAACAATGCAGAATCAACTACCCATCCGCTGACCCATGCTAACTCTAGACATACGCTAGTGTGTTCCCCTCAAAATACAAACGTGGGGTAAAGCTTGGGCAGTACCTGAACAGAAATACGCATTTCTAATGTTTCGTTTTTTCGCAAACAAAATTGGTTGTACAGTGGACATACCAACACATGACAGACCAGACCGTAGCAATTACAATAAAATGGAAGCGAAAAAAGCCAACAAATTAACTGAACAAAAAACGGCTTCGCCGTTTAGAAAAAAAGCATTAGAGCTCGTATCCCCATACTCACAGCTGTGAAGGTACACGAATAAAAACGGATTAGAGTTCACTCGAATGCAACGAACTATAATTTGAACTCCAATTCCAGGGAACAAGAATTGTGACATGCCAGTCTCCATACACACGTATTCATGTACATCGCTATTCAAACAAAGAAAACGGTTGGATACTTCACACAAATAAAATACGCACACAAAATACAACATACACACTCACATGAAACACAACGAAAATCTAAAACACGTACAAACAGACGTCTGACATAACCAATGAATAAAACCGTTCCTTGTTCCCTGGAATTGGAGTTCAAATTATAGTTCGTTGCGTTCGAGTGAACTCTAATCCGTTTTTATTCGTGTACCTTCACAGCTGAGAGTATGGGGATATGAGCTCTAATTGTTTTTTTCTAAATGGCGAAGCCGTTTTTTGTTCAGTTAATTACGTTAGATTTACTATCTTTTTAACGGTATATGTACCAGCAATAACAACGCTAAATATAAGTCAAAGTCTTTGACTTATATTTAGCGTTGTTATTGCTGGTACAAACTAGTACTCCAGCTTCAGTACTTCGTAACATCATTAATTTAATTAAAATAATATTAAAAAAATAAACATTAAAAAAACCTAACCTAACCTAAAAAAAAAACGAGTAAACTTTTTTCCTCTGGCTTTTTTTTTCTTGGTGTTTTTAAGGCATTAAAAATAACGACCATTTACATTTCGTACGGGTATGTGTTTACTAGCACGGCCGGCAGGCAGTGCTTATTAGAGTTTGTTTGCGCACGAGAATTTCAGAAAATGGGACAGGAGGAGGAGGCGAAGCGGCTAACAATGTCAAAATGTTACAATGCTGCAACATGTAACAACAGGGTAACAATAGGCGAAGCGCACAATATCGGATTATAGCTCACTTTTTTTTTTTTTACTTTTAATTCACTACACGAGCCTACAGACCATAAGTCATACGCTCGACGCTAAAACTTATTCTACAACTTAACCTATTCAGTTATACAGTTATGTACAGTTACAGACAGCTTGGTTGTATTAATAATAACAGAATTTACCCCGTGCTCGCCAGAATTCCCCAGAGTCACTTCCGAGTCCGGCCAAACCAACCCGTCTGCTCACAAAATCTAACAACTTGCAGCAGAGTGGATAATGTCCCGGCGTTGTGCGAGGAGGCGCCCAAAATTTCCCTCAAATCACCCTCCCAGTCTCCCAGAATCCGGCCCCGAAAGGCCGCCCAATGATGGCACACCAAAAGAAAGTGCCCCACTGTCTCAGGCTCCGTACCACACCTGCAAATCGGAGAGACGCTGATGCCTAGCCGATGCTCGTGAGCATTCAGCAGTGCGTGCCCGGTCCTGAGCCTGGACACCAGCGCCGCGTCCCTCCTGGAGAGAGCATCCAAGCCACACGGAGCGGCAACGATTGGGTGGATGTCATAAAGAGGCCGGCCAACGCTACTACCATCCCATTCTTCCTGCCATTCCCTAACAGATATCCACCTCAGCACTGGCAACAAGTCCCTTGGAGTCACTGGGAAAGTCACAACATTGCCTCTCTCCGCGAACCCCTGCCTAGCTAACCCATCCGCGACTTCGTTCCCGAAGTGCCCAACGTGGCCCGGAACCCACCTCACCAACACCCTGGATCTGATTCCCCGCTGCACAGCACTCACCAATTTCAGGCCGATCTCCACAGCCAGCGGATGACTAACATCCAACTGCCTGAAAGCCGATTGCAAGAAGCGGATCCCTGCTGCCGAGTCTGTCAGGACTCGAAATTGCCTCAGATGGAGATCCAACCCCACATCCAGCGCGACAGACATGGCCACCAACTCTCCAACAAAGAGTTATAGCTCACTCGAACAAGATGCAACGATGGTTGGGTGCCGGGAAACTAACATTGTCGTTGTTTGAGTTAGCTAGCTCGTTGTGGAGAACCAAAATTAAATGGTCTTGATTTTTCCTTAAATCTTCAAGTTTTAAACCGTAAGGTGCGAAGTAGTGGTCGACCGATACCAATTTTTTTCACTTCCGGCCGAAACTGAAACCACTGCCGAAACCAGTAATTTTGTTTCGGCCGAACCCGAAACCACAACCGAAATCGATCAATCAGTTTCGGCTGAAACCGAAACCACTACGGAAACCGGAACCAAAAGTATCAATTTTAATAATTTGACAAAAAAGCAGGAATAAAATCATAAAATCATAAATGTGTAGCTTCCCACCAGCTACTCCCCCTACCCCTCCAACAAAAATAATGTTTTAGAATTAAAAAAGAACTTGCCAGTCTAGACTTCAGGACTTTCGTTTGTATTTTTTTTTGTCACTGCTCATTTTTTGAATAGTCTTCTTTTATTCGTGTCAGTCCAAGGCGCGGAAAAGGGCTTTTCATTCAAGAAGTAAGAGCTTTGCTTGAAAACATAAATCAAGACAAATGCAAGCATAAATACCTTCAGTGCAACGAAGCCATTTAAATATTTTGAATTTGGATTTTTTAAATATTGTATTTATTATTGATGGGTATGGCAAATGCAAGCAGGATCTGTGATGGTGATGTCGACACCACTAAGCTACAGCTTAGTAGTCTGTACGGAAATTGGATACTGCCAGGAGGTAGAAGTGGTTTCGGCTTCACCGAAATTGAAGGACAGGATTCAGCCGAAACCGAAACCGTAACCGCAACCAGTTCGTCGGTTTCGGCCGAAACCGAAACTGAGCTACTAACTTCATGACTGAAACCAGAACCAAAACCGAAAACAAAAATTTGCTGGTTTCGGTGCCGAAACCAAAACCGAAACCGAAATTCGGTCGACCTCTAGTGCGAAGTGTAGGCCTCAAAATTGGGCGGCCCGCATGACTTAGTGACTTATTTACTTTTTCAATGCGAGCTTCGGGAAGCCAGTTGAATAATTGTTTCCGCGATTGTTGTCACGATACTGAAACAATCCAGAATCAACTACTCATCGAGATGACGCATGCTAAATCCAGAAATACGCTAATGTGTTGCCATCAAATAATAATCATGGGACAAACCTTCGGCGGAACCTAAACATAAGTATCCATTTCTAATGTTCCGCTTTTTCGAAAACAAAAATCGGTGAACAGTGGACACATATAAAATGGAAGCGAAAAAAGCCAACAAATTACCTGAGCAAAAAACGGCTTTGCCGTTTAGAAAAAAAACATTAGAGCTCGTATCGCCATACTCACAGCCCTAAAGGTACACGAATAAAAACAGATTAGAGTTCACTCGAACGCAACGAACTATAATTTGAACTCCAATTCGCAAAACGTAAACCCACAAACACACACAAAATAGACGCCATACACAGCAAAACGCTACAAAATTGAAAGATAAAAATGCATACACAAAATTAACACAAATTATAGTTCAAATTATAATTCGTTGCGTTCGAGTGAACTTTAATCCGTTTTTATTCGTGTACCTTCATGGCTGTGAGTATGGGGATACGAGCTCTAATGTTTTTTTTTTCTAAACGGCGAAGCCGTTTTTTGCTTAGTTATTGTTTTATAAGTTACTGAGTGTAACAATACTTGACAGTACAGCGCTTGACAGTAATTTTAGGATTTATGTACTTTACATACTAACATAAAGAAGAAAAACTTTGATGCTCCCTTTTTTGTGACTATATTAAACCACAAAACGTAAGCAGCGTGTGCACCCCCATTAATTGTGATAGAATCACGAGCTAACCTGGCAAGCTTCAATTTAATAACATAAAATGTGGCGCATTAAGCATATTTTTACACCATTATTTATGATGCCACAGAATTATTATAGTGTTAATAAAGGTGAAACTTTTGAAAAAGTAGACGACTCTACTAAACTTCAGCAAAATTAGGGCTTGAAAATTATGTTAAGACTATTGTTTACTGTTCTCTTCATGAATGGTTTGAATTCGGTTATATATTTTAGTTTGTATGCAAAAATCCCATTAGAAATAAAAAAAAAAATCAGTTATATCGAAAAAAAATTCCACGAGATTGAAAAAAATTCCCGTTATATCGAAAACAAAAAATCCCGTGAGATAGAAATACATTTTCCGGCCAATTCGAAAATGCTGTGTCTGACGAGCCATGTAATACTTTCCATTTGTTGGTATTCAGTCTGACGGGCCTGAACCATATTTTGCATCACATTTTGTATCAGACGATGTAGATTTCAAAATTGGTTGCTTCACCTGAACTCACGGTTACATCAGACCTTTTCGGTTTAATAGGTTGTTGAACATTCGCGTTTTTGGAGCATGGTGCGTGGATTGAGCGAGCAAAGCAAGTGGTTTCCTCGCATAGTAAACCTTTTCAACACGTTTTTTTTCCGTTTGCTTCCTCAATCTTTCATTTGGCACTACTCTCACTTTCGTTTGGGCCTTACTTCCAGAGGAATAGGTGCATAAACACGCAAAGAAACAAATTAACAAAACGTACGTTTTGAATGTTGTAGGTGAAATGCAGACGCGCTAACGAGTGTGATGAACGGATTGCAAGCAACAATTGCAATTAGCTTGCGTCCATGACAGCATATCGACTTTGTGATGGTCTGGGGATCATACATGCTATGTGATGGATGGATCGACGCCGATGGAATGAACGACACAAACTATATGGCTTGTTTAATAACGGGAAAAGGGGAAAAGTTCAAAGTTGTAGACTGTACAACTGTTTTTCATTCTTTGAAACGTACTTTCATCATTGATTACTAAAATATTTTATTTTTTGGTAGAGAATGGAAACTAGGCTACCAAACTGAGTGACTAGCTTCAGCTGACTGTATGAGGAAGTAACTGGCAGAGAGACTTAACAGCCCAGTTTAGTTGTAATACCTTGGCTGCGTACTGTGTAGACAACTGCACAGATGTTAGAATATGCAGGATATTTTAAAGCGAGTGTTATAAAGATGAAACAACGACGGAATTCCACATCCATCCCAATCACATCTATCACTTAGTGTTTTGTCTCTTGTGAAACCGTCAACGTAAATGAAATCCACATTTAACTACAGCCACAATACGCTAACTGACTTAGGTAAAGAACGTAAAAAAAAAAAGATTAAGAGAGAGACAGTTCAAAGCCTAGGGTTCGAAGTCCTAGCTATCCAGTTTCCAGACAGTTCAAAGCCTTCGCTAGCAACACGTACAATGACGTAAGCTGAAGAAACAACTAGGAAAAGATAATTTATTTAAATAATGTGCTTTATTTAAATGATCTTTTATTCTAGTAACAAAAGTCTAACGGTTTTTTTAAGCTGTTGTAGGGTAGAGAAAAGGAGACAATATTCAAGTAAACAGCCTAATAGCTAACATGTTGTAGCAGGAGCTAATAATAAATGCATACGGGATTGTCTATGCCATAACTATCGCTCCCTTGTCACAAAGTCGTGTGGGAGAGAAGCCGTGGGTTTCATTTCCCGGATCCAATAACCCCGGTGGTTATTACAGGACGGCAAGCGAAATGGGGACCGGACATTTTAGCTTAACACGAGAAGGTGATGTCAAACCACCGTTAACAAGGATAATGCCTCCTCTTCACGTTTTCTGAAAGTGAGGGTGAGCTCTTGGCTGACCATCAGTGCTAGCATTTGTTTGATCATTGCCGATTGGCATTGTTAACGTCATTTACATGTCTTTACTGACTATGATTAAAAAAAAAAAGATACCCGGGCGATTTATCTCGCGTTAGGGTGTGTTTTACGCCCCGATATCGCTTTGCGGTCTAACAGCTAAAAGCTAAATCTTAAATTCTAACATGGCGTCGGTTTTGGCTCAGCTGGCATGCAGTCATTACGGTCAATATTGAAAGTTCAGAAACAACTGAGAAAATAGATTCGTCCGGGAATAATTCTTTATTTTATTTTGACGAATGATAATGACTGCAGATATTTATCCAAGAGAAGTTACAAAACCAGGTAGCATTATTACCACGACAACAACACCTTCGCCATCGCGACTAACTTATGGCTGCGAGAAGTGGGTGAAACTGCCAATATCAGGAAAAAAGGAAGAAAATAGCATCGAGAAAAAAGAGCCTTGATTTTTGTTTCAGTCGGAAAGTTCATCCTTCACCTCCCCCACCCTATAATATTTGTCGTCTGTATACCCCCTACAGTGAGATCGTTGTGTAAACGGGCGCCGTGATGGTCGTGACTGAGTGCAGCCATGTTTACTATTTTGACCAAGGTGACGTAATGCTTTGGCCTAAGTTGTAATCTGAGTTGTTAATAAGAGCTATTAAGTTTCCGTTGTTATACCTCGGTCAGTTTGCGTGTACGGACTAAAAAACACCCACGGGAAAGAAAGCGTGAAAGAAAAAGCTGAAAGACAAACAAAAAAAGCTAAACAAAAATCCAAACGAAAAAAAGCCTACGAAAAAAGTTGGAAAAAATGTTTCGTTGTTTTTGTTGCACTGTTTCCTGCTGTTGGTGTAAGTTAAAGCCAGACCTCAATTCCACCAGGCAGGGTACAGCATTTCATCAGGAAACAACTTTTATAACACTGTTCAGTAGTTTTGTTGACAAAATTGTTTTGTTGTTTATGTTTTTTTTTTCGTGTTGTTGTTAACATAATTACGTTAGGTTATGTCAGTTGCCTTGGCTCCAATTGCACTTAGTAGATTTTTCCTGGGACTTTTTTCCCTTGCCTTTTTGGCATTCGGCTATTTTCCCCACAGGTCTCAGGAAGGCGATAATTTAAAAAGTATGTGATTTAATAGAACCGTAATTGGGGACACACACATACACACACATACACACAAAGGACCAATAATATAATAGGAAACAAAAAACGAACTGGTTTGATGCTTAAACTAAGTTTTAATCCACCCCAAACCAAAACTGGTAGAAAAACCCACCAAGTTTCCAAAAACGGTCGGCCTTTGAAGGTAGTGATATCATTCCATCAGGGAAAGGCCGCCAAGGTTAATCCTATTAGCCAAGTTAATCGCACATACTAATAGTTCGAAAGTTAAATGAAAACTAGAAGATTGCTACTAGCGGTAGCAATCTTCAAGTTTTCATTTAACATCCAAAGTATTATTGGGTGCGATTAACTTGGCTAATAGGATTGCCCTTGGCGGCCTTTCCCTGGTGGAATGATATCACTACCTTCAAAGGCCGACCATTTTTGGATAGTTGGCGGGTTTTCCTACCAGTTTTGGTTTTGGGTGGATATCACAACTTTCATAGGACTGTGAATGTACATAAGGCTACACCATCTGTTTAAATGCTTCAATCCCATTTTTGCACACACTGGCTAACAATCGCCGATTTCGTTCGCTTCGCTCACTCAATTAGCGCATCCCCTTCAGTTGTTTTGTTTATCCCTGCACCTTCCCATTAATGTTTCAAGATTTCGTTCACATTTAGTCATGCAGAAACCTCCGAAGGTCGCTGTTACTAAAACAGCAGAACGCGAAGCATTTTATTTTTGAGTTATTAACGAAAAAACCATTAGCTCGTGTATGCTCGTATTGTTGCGTAACCATCATCTAACGTGCATCCCTTTATTCTTACGCAATCCACGGCAACGTTAATGTTTCTTTATTTTGTCCTTCGTTACAGTTCAGTTTTTAGTTCGTCCAGGCTTTTACAATAAATCTAAAGACCAGTCTTGATTGTTCAAGCCATTGTTGCTTAAAATCTTGGGTGCAACTGGGAAAAGAAACGAAATTTAAATTCTCCGGTGGCGAATTTCAAAACCCTCCCACGCATTTGTCCTGATCCCTACAACCCACAAACCAACAAAAGGACTATCCTCAGATCACCATGAATCCGTGTGGAAAAGTTCAGATACGTAGGCCTTCTCAATTTTGCGCTAGCCATGAGAAAAAAGTCTATGGGATTTAACATGGGAAAAATCTTATTAGCTACCTAGCTGAACAGTAACATAAAAACAACGTTATTGACGCATCTTTTTCTCTATGACTGGTGGATACTAATTCTTAAAATTTTGGTCTTTGTTAATCTCTGACCCTTCCCCTTACTTTTTCCAAAATTTGAAACATTTCTGTCGCAATGGGATTTATCCTCAACATGCCAAAATAAGCTTTCAGTTGCTTACAGTTTACAGACACATGTCTGCTAGTGAGCCGGCAAAGGGTTCAAAGGGTTTAACGAGCGTTAACCACTCCTGGTCATCTGCCCGAAGCCCTAAGGCCCTATGCCGCCTGAGCCGCCTTTTTATCATTAACAATCAATTTTTTAACATTTTTTAAAAGATGTCTACAATGGGATGATCTACTGTTACTTGGCGGCGACACACTAGCGTGGGTCTAGACTGATCCGAAGTCAAAACAGCAAAGGGACACAAATAAACTTTCCTTTTAGGTTTCAGATACTGCAGTATTACTGTATTGTTTAGACCACGTGAAACCTTATTGCTTACTTTTGCACACGATTAGTGAATGGTGCATTCTACTTGGCTAAACGACATCTCGTGCTTAACGCAGCAATATAGGCTGGGTTCGTATAAGTCCTTGAAAACCTGGAAATGTCCTGGAAACAAAAAATGAAAATCCACGCCTTGAAAAATACTTGAAAAACAATATATGTATCATCAATAGGGTGATAAACGGAAAGTAGACGACTTGAATGAAGAACACTGAAAAATGTTGCCCTGAAAAGAGTCGACTGTGTAGCCTTACATTGTTCTTCCTTTGTTTCGCCATCAAAAGTTTTGAAAGTTGGTTTCCAGTTTTAATTGTATATTTACGTGTATAATGGTTGGGTACTGCAGTAAGGTTTCACGTGGAATAAACAGTACAGCAATACTGCAGTATCTGATACCTTACAGGAAAGTTTATTTGTGTTCTTTTGCTGTTTTGGCTTCGGATCAGTTAAACGTTACCTTAAGCATCAAACTAGTTCGTTTTTGTTTTCTAATTCGTGATACTTTGGCAGACTAAGTTGGTCTTCTGCACTCCTTGCAAACGCACTGAAATTCACTCGCTTCGCTCACTCATTCAATACAAGACTTTCTGTAGTAAGTTTGTTTTTTCTGCAGCTATCAGCGGCTTTGACCTTTACTTGTATTATTACAGGACGGCAAGCGAAATGGGGAACGAACATTATAGCTTTAACACGGGAAGGTGACGTCAAACCACTATTAGTATTAAAAAACGCTTAAGCGTATAAAATACGGATGTAAGCCTTAAAAAACTTAAAGCCCTAAAGGAACAGATATTAGAAAAAGACATGTAAGCCATCAGCTTCGCATTAATACGTGTAAAAGAATCTCCAGCGACCCAAAAAACAAGCTGGAGCTTCTTTTACACGTATTAGTGCGACGCTGATGGCTTACATGTCTTTTTCTAATATCTGTTCGTTTAGGGCTTTAAGTTTTTTAAGGCTTACATCCGTATTTTATACGCTTAAGCGTTTTTTAATACTAATATCTCTTATTTTTTTCTTGTTTTAGCAAGAATAACACAGAAAAGAACACTGTAATCACCTTAAAATAACTGTTATAAGAGAGTCTTTTCCATGGCTGATTCGTTTTATACTGCTAAGAGTGACTTTTGCACTCAATTTCGTGTTTTTAGCTTGATCTATAAGAATTTGTTGCCCATACCCCTGGAAGGCATCACGAGGAGGTTCTGGGGCGGGGGGGGGGGGGTACTGATGGCACTTTGAGTATTTCATTGAGGTCCATGGATGGTTCGATTTTTACTGTTAAGACTTGTGTACCAAATTTATGTTTTCTGCAAAATTTCTGCAAAAATTTGTTACTCCACTTAATGATTTCTGCCCAGTGCTCTACAATAATAATTGCTCTGCCGAGGCGAATGCTGCAGTAACATCAAAATCGTGTTCAAAAGGCCCTGATCGGTGTTAATATCTACATTTTGAGCTGTACAAATTGAAAATTGGTTCACTGGTTCGATCTCTAGGTGAGAACAAAAGTTCTAACCCATTTGGCTTTCCGTGTCAAGAATAATGTAGTTACATTAAAATAGCCTGCGAAAGGCCCTAGGCCTTGTCCAGACCTACGTTTTAAGCTATAGAACTTGCAAATCGGTTCTGTGGTTCGATCTCTAGGTGAGGATAAAGAGTCCCAACAGCAACATTAATGATTTCTGCCCGGTGCTCTGCAATAATAATTGCTCTGCCGACGAGTATACTGCAGTCACATCAAAATCGGGTTCAAAAGGCCCTGGTCGGTGTTAATACCTACATTTTAAGCTATACAAATTGAAAATCGGTTCATTGGTTCGATCTCTAGGTGAGAGCAAAAGTTTTAGCCCATTTGGCTTTCCGTGTCAAGAATATTGTAGTTACGTTAAAATAGCCTCCGAAAGGCCCTAGGCCTTGTCCAGACCTACGTTTTAAGCTATAGAACTTGAAAATCGGTTCAGTGGTTCGGTCTCCAGATGAGGGTAAAGAGTCCCAACAACAACAACAACAACAACAACAACAACAACAACAACAACAAGAAATGGCCATGCTGTGGACGCCGAACGGTTTGATTGTTGTCATTAAAATTTGTAATGTGGTGAAATAGTTACGACACGACCCCAAATACCGAATTTCGTTGGTCTATGTCAATTCTGGGCGAGACTACAGGAGTTCAAAGTTTGACGTTTAACATGGAAGTTCATGCTGAGGCTTACATAAGGACCGCTACCGCGGTCCTTGATAAATTTGTGTATATATACAGTACATCCTAGAAGTCCCGTACCAGTCAAATAAATCCTTAAGACTTGGATATGGGTTGCCGATAATAGCATACTCGTATAGGAAGGCACCTATGGCGAATCCGATGATCCCATCCAAAATGATCTTGGAGGTCGTATTCAAGGTCATCCAATTTGTATCTTCTAACCTACGCAAGATAGGTGCATAAAGTAAATTAGAAAGTTGTGTGGGATTACGTTACTAGTACCACAGGAAGCAGAACAAGAATCTCATACAAAACAAGGAAGAAATTGGCAAAGAAGTTGGTGGTGCAGAGAAGCCATCGATGGGGCAGCAGGAAATACAGCAATAGCTGAACCATGAAATGAATGGCCTGGTTTTGGTAGTATTAGGCAGTGCTTATTAGAGTTCGTTTGCGCACGAGAATTTCAGAAAATTGGACAGGAGGAGGAGGAGGAGGCGGAGGCGGAGCGGCTAACAATGTCAAAATTTTACAATGCTGCAACATGTAACAAAAGGGTAACAATAGGCGAGGCCTACGGCCTCAGAATTGGCCGGCCGACTTGACTAGGTGACTTATTTACTTTTTCAATGCGGGAAGCCAGTTGAATTGTTTCGGCGATTGTTGCCACGATACTGAAACAATCCAGAATCAACTACTCATCGAGATGACGCATGCTAAATCCAGAAATACGCTAATGTGTTGCCATCAAATAATAATCATGGGACAAATCTTCGGCGGAACCTAAACATAAGTATGCATTTCTAATGTTCCGTTTTTTTCGAAAACAAAAATCGGTGGACAGTGGACACATATAAAATGGAAGCGAAAAAAACCCAACAAATTAACTGAGCCAAAAACGGCATCACCGTTTAAAAAAAAAGCATTAGAGCTTGTATCCCCATACTCACATCCCTGAAGGTACACGAATAAAAACGGATTAGAGTTCACTCGAACGCAACGAACTATAATTTGAAATCCAATTCGCAAAACGTAAACCCACAAACACACACAAAATAGACGCCATAAACAGCAAAACGCTACAAAATTGAAAGATAAAAATGCATAGACAAAATGAGCACAAATTATAGTTCAAATTATAGTTCGTTGCGTTCGAGTGAACTCTAATCCGTTTTTATTCGCGTACCTTCAGGGCTGTGAGTATGGGGATACGAGCTCTAATGTTTTTTTTTTCTAAACGGCGAAGTCGTTTTTTGCTCAGTTATTGTAAAATAACCGCCCGAGGTGGATTTATGGCAAAAGAGCCAGGTGCGCAAGTCCTGAAAGGCCCCGGTTTGTCACGAAAATTCAGTGGCGTTTTTTTTTTTGCTGTTTACCTCCCGCCTTTACCTGCATATCCATCATTTTTACCCCAGAGCCGCTCAGATATAGCATCAGACGCAACCATTTAAACAATTTTGAGGTTTTCTTTTATTGATAAGGTCCTTTTAGGTAGAAGGCCCTTCCTCCCGCCCCCGGACCCGTTAAATCCTCTCCTGATAAATGCATACGACGATGCGCCAATTAGGCCGATGTCAAGACACATTAACTTAGCACACTCTGCGTGGGAAAACGCGGCGTACAGTGTCTGTGTTAGTGAGGGTTCCGGGTAGTTAAAAACAGATATGTCAACATAATCCACCCCCCCCCCCTCCCCCTCATACTAACTGAACACCATGACTTCAAAAGTACGAATCCCAAATTCAACTAATATGAACCATGGTTTAAATTCTGGTAAATGCACATATAAACGCTCGGAAACTCGTGCATTTACTTTTGGTAAATGCAGGGAACGGATTTTCAAGCATGGGAAAGCCGACTAGTGGTTAAAAGGATATGAAGAGAAAAAAAAAAGGATTTGAAAAAAAAAAACTTTTCAGGGCTTGCCCACCCGGTCCTTTTGCCGTAAATCTGCCACTGGCGTTTATTTAACAGTATTGGTATTACCAAAACCAGTCAAGAATTCTATCCTTGTTACTGTTTAGGTTGATGGTTCAGTTATTTCTGTTTTTCCTGCTGTCATATCTATGGCTTCTGTGCACTACCTAACTTCTTTCACCAATATCTTCCTTGTTTTGGATGAGATTTTTGTTCTACTTCCTGTGTTGCACAAGTAGCACGATCCCCCACAACTTTCTAATATTTACATTATACCGCTATCTTGCGTAGGTTAGAAGATACAAATTGGATGACCTTGAATACGACTTCCAAGGTCATTTTGGATGGGATCATCGGATTCGCAATAGGTGACTTCCTATACGAGTATGCTATTATCAGCAACCCTTATCCAAGTCTTAAGGATTTATTTAACTGTACGGGACTTCTGGGACATACTGTATTTAATTCGTAATAAGGATAACGCTTCCTCTTCACATTTCCGGGAGAACTGTTGGCTGACCATCATTGCTAGCATTTGTTTGATCATAAGTCTATGACTTGCGGCTGGCGTTTGCTGATTGGCATTGTTGCTTAATAACAATGTTTAAAACAATATTAAACAATAAAACTGATCGTTCAGGGCACCGTAACTCCGTAATGAAACGACCAATTGAAATTTCTACTTCTATAATAGGCTCATATGCGGAAATAGCTCGTTCAAATGAGCTAAGAACGACCTTTTTAGGATAAATGGGTTCTAGAGACCATTGTATAAACGTCTCCAAAGAACAAGAAGCCCAAGTCAAAAATAAAACTCACGATTCCAGGTCAAGTCCTGATCTACGTTATGACAAATCGGAAATTTAATAAAGTTGGTGTACATGTTCACCAAACAAAGCTTGTATACTAAATTTGAGTGGAAAATTTTGAAACACGGCGGAGAAATTAAGCATGGAAAGTTCGGCTTTAACATGGGAGACCGAGGTCAAACCTTACAGTAAATCCTACCTCTTTTACCAAATTTTTTATATTTTTCTGTTTTTTTAACGATTTTTTGTTACCATCGTCAGCGTCATTTAGTTTATTATTCATTTGTTGGTATAAGTAACTAAATGTCGTAATTTAGGACCGCGTTACTAGGTGTATGGGAAGGGGGGGGGGAGAAGAACGATTTACACCAGAAATAGAGTCTAAACGATTTTTTGAAAATTTTGTATTCGTAACCAGCAATATCATCAGTCTGACACTTTGGCTCTCTCATCTCCCCATCCAATAACAAAATAAATCACGCTGACGATGTGGCTAAGCAAAACCTTAACAAAACAATACAAAACATACAATGTTTTAAAAAATATTTTGGGTCTTGTTTGTGGTGTAATTCCCCCTTCCCGTACAATGAACATTTTTTTAGAATTAACACTTTTCAGGGGCAAAATTGTCCTAGGACCAAATCGGCGGGAACCAAATTGTCCGGGACCAAATCTGTCCCGCTAAAATTGTCCGGGCCAAATCGTTTTGATCCGGCTTTAGTGTTTTTTTTTATTCAATGCAAAATTGGATGGGGGAGCAGATGGTGGTTGTTAGAGTTGTGCAGGGTTGGTGGACTTCATCATTTTATGTGCAATTAAGCGGATTTTGTAGGTTTTCACGATTTTTGTTGTGTTTCGTTTTCACTATTTCTGACGTTTTTATTTGATTTCTGATTTTTATCGCAAACTTCCATGATTTTTATCATTGTTATGTGTTTGGCGTATTAACACGGCTCCCACAGTTGCTGCCTGCTTAGAAGAGATAAAGATAAATTCCAAGAGAAAATTAATTATCAGAGCATGGTTTCGATCCATGGGTCCTGGGTCCCGCACGCTTCCTCAGCGCCACTCTGCTTTGTAATATATAAGGGCACCCGCGCACACGGCGACAAAGCCGCGTGGCCAGGTCGCTGCGGCCAACGAGAATGCTTACGGTAAGTAGCAACGCGTACTTGATCGCCACGCCAGCCAATCGCGGTGGCCACTGCATGGGAACCCCGCCGACGTGCAGGCGACCACAGGGCAACCATACTTTCTCCGTGTTCATTTTTACCACGTGATCGAGAATTATCAATGAAAAACGAACGTGACCACGCGGCACGTCGCTGTGTTTTTGGCCGCGACGACGACGACTGCCCGCACGACCTGGCTGCCGTGTGCGCGGGTGCCCTAAGACTCCGTTACTACAGCTTAATCTAGACACACGCCAGTCTAGTATGTCGCCGCCAAGTGGAAAGGCGGCCACTAGCAGACGGTGTCTATACCTGATTTTAGCCTGCTGGTGTAAATTCCCCATGTGGTAGAAATCTTTGAAAATCGTTGGAATCAGGCGTCTTGGGTCCAGTAATGAAGAAAACTTCAATATTAAAGTGTGGGAACGTGTCCTTTATGGAGAAAAAGTTCCCTCAATAACGTTGATTTGTGTTACTGGCAAGATACTAGCTAAGAAGTAGACGTTATCGCCTGATAACCGAGTGTTGAGAACTAAGAATGTCGAGGGCCGCAGGCCCGAGCGATTGTTAGTTCTTTGCACGAGGGAAGCAGGCGATAACTTATTTATCTACCGATTCCCCCGCATCTTTGACCGACATTGATGAAGCAAACGACTCCAACAATGATGTGTGCACGGAGTAGTCTAAGAATGCAAGGCAGAAAGGAAAAAAACGTTTACTTTTGCGTATAGTGTTATATTATGTCTTCGGATTTGGTATTAGATAAGTTGTTTGATTTGTCGATTGATGGAGAGATTTCGAAAGAGATCACGTAATAATTAAAATGTTGGAGATGGTTGTGTCGGAAGTCGGTGCGCAAGGGCGCCTGTACATTGGGGCTATTGGGTTTGAATCCACCCCCCCCCCTCTCCCTTTTCTTTGCCTTCTTGCCCTTTTGGTAGACAGAATCATGAAGAAAATCCATAAAAAAAAATTAAAAACGTTAAACAAAGTCTTTTTCGATGTTCCGTAACACTGATTAGGCCAAAATAAGAAACATCCCTCCCCAAAAAAGGACCTCAGAAAAAGCCCCCCACTCCACCCCTTTTTATCGGTTTGCTGTCTCCGGGCACCTCTGTCCATGCGTCCGACATTTTACATGGAAACCAACATCTCCACAAGTCAACAAAAATGTACTGCCGAATCCACAGACTTTAAAGAAAGTTTTAAAGGAGCAACTTAAAATTTTCACAATGGATATCATATTGTAATGAATTTTAATGCTTGAAATGTTACCGCTATTACCCGTTTTTTGAGCTTAATTTACCTAATCAAGCTCCTATATGCTAGCAAGCGAAGTCGGGGTGGTATGACTCCGCATCACCCAAGACATGGCCACCTACAGTAAAGGCCGTATCATCTTTACCCTCCACAATGCTCCGCTAGAAGGCGAAACAAGTTTGCCAAGTGGCGTCATCGGTTGGCAGAATTTGGCACCCTCGTCGGTTAATTTGAAATTTCGCCGATTGGTGTGGAGATAGCAGCACCTAGCAAACTTGCGCTTGCTTCTATGTCAATTGTTGATTTTAGTTGCCTTTTTTGGTCTGATTCGATACGGCCTTTAATGTAGGTGGCTTTTCCAAGACCGCTTTTCGTAAATAAATTGGACTGCGCATGTGCCGACACTGACGTCAGTTGTGTTCCTTGTTGCGTCATGTATTTGTTATCTCTAATATCAACATGCTGTCGTTGTAGATCCGACTCTCCGCCACTGGGTAGTTTTGCATTTTAATTCAAAATTTCAGTTTTAACTTTTTAACGAGTTTTTCATGATCTCAGGAACCTTAAAAACAATAAAAGGTAAGAAAGATTAAAATCCTTGCCGGGCCGGGCCAGAAGGGCACCTTATATTTTTTTTTTCGAAAACAGTTCCGATAGGCGGGTTGTTACTGTCAGTTTCGTGCAAGAATTTCATAAAGAAATACATAAACTGCTTATGCAAAAAATAGCAACATTACTATTTTCATAGACGAAAGACAAAGCTGTCTATTGGGTGGTTCCGATAGGCGGCTTGTTATTGTTAGTTTCGTGTTGTTTTTGTTTGGTTTTGTTATTGTCAGTTACGTTAGGTTAGGTAAGTTTGGAGTTTTGCATTTCTTACTGAGGTAGTTAACTAGCTGGGGTTTGGCATTTCATACTGGGGCAGTTAATTGGTTTGGTTATGGTAATGATGATTTAACGAGTTACCGCAATTTGGGACAAATTTGTAGTGCCTTCCGTGAAAATTAAAGGTAGGTTTTTCTCTTTTTTTCGAATTTCGGGCCATGTGCGTAAAGGGAACATGCGAAGAAAACGGGCTCTCGTCCGATTTTTTTTTAATGGACTAAGAATTACCTGCTGAGTAATGTTTTCTTCTTCCATTTTTGGGGGCAAACGCACCGTTTGGCCGTGGTGAAGGTCCAAAGTCAGCACCGCGCTGCGCCAGAAAGCATGAAACTGGGCGAATGTCCGGCAAGTGAAACGCCAAACCCCCACCAGTTCATTACCTCAAGTGAAATGCCGAAGCCGGTTCCTAACCTAACCGACAATAACAACAAAACCACATGAAACTGACAATAACAACCCACCTACCTGAACTGTTTACGGGAAAAAAATATCAGCTGAAAACACGGGAAGAAAACGGCCTGTCGTCCGTCAGCGCAAAAGAGTGCGGCTTTCAATAATTTATGACGACCAAACGAAGCCTTTGCCCCAAAAATTGTATGGGAAAATGTTGTTCAGTTGATCATTTTACGTCATTCTAGCTCAACGAGAGATCAATCGGTGAGGAGCCCTTATTCTTCCCATAAGCCGCGTAAAGTAAACTTGTTCCCTCTATTGTTTATTTTACTATCGAAAGTGATCGTGGAATGAATTTATAATTCTGCCTTTATTCCGTTAGCTATGCACCTAGTATGCACTATCCCGTTGTCTCACACGTTTGTCGAATTGATTATACTACAACAAACTGTACAATAATACAATACAATAGTACAATACAATACGATTGTACAATAATTACCTGATTAGCAGGAGCCACATAACTACACGAATTGCTAATATGCATAGAATCCTAGTAGAGCCTTCCCGCGAACCGTAAAGTAGCCGCCATTTTTTTTCAGTGATTCGCCAATAACCCAACAACAGATAGAATTCCGTTTTCCGTACAAGAAACCTGAAATAAGCTGGGCCAGTTCCGGTTCAACTTTTTTTCATATAGAAACATAATTGGCAAAAATTTTTTGTCAAGGACTTACAACCCTTCATATGCAAACGATTTAGCCATAAACTGTTCAATAACGACGCCTACATTTTGCTGGCACGTCTTCTTATCGAAATCATGAAAAATCGACTAATATTGCAGTCACTAACGGCCATACGATAAGGGTGATAGGCATGACCCGTTCAAATAAACGACTGGAGTGGAACGAAACGTCATTTAACAATAGCTCACGACGCAAGCCCCTTTTTCTCCCCGACTGTACTTCACTAACTGCTTTAAGCATTACATGCATAAGCAGTTAAAAAAGGTAAGAAAGATTAAAATCCTTGAAATGGCAAAACGAAATTCAAAACAAACAAATGTGTTGAAGTACTTACTCGTCATAGTGTGCTAGTTATTTTTCACAATCGTGCAATGAGATTGGAGGTGTTAATGTTTTACACTTTTAACAATCTCCTGCTACATCTCAACCACTAGCCCTCAGTCGGTTTGCATGCATATCATTCCCATCAACGACCGTAGCCATAAGTTATATTTATTTCTAACAACAATAAAAATTCCTAAACATTGTGATCATTCTGACTACAACAGGGCCTCATCACAAATATGTGTATAGCAGCGTATATGTGTGCAGCGTTTTTTGTGGTTGTTGTAGATGTTTTTTTATCGTGCCGGTAACAGAAACTGCATACTGTTATTTAAACCCAAAAAAATTAGCATAAATAAGTCTAAACTAATCACCCTTCTTCCCGCCATACAAAAAAAACCTTACATTTTTTTCCTTTTTTGGGGGCGGAGAGGGAGGCTGGTCACCCCCCCCCCCCACCATTGAACATTCGAGCCTTAGCTTACAAATTTTCAACAACAATATGTGCTATCACATATGACGTCCGAAATCAAGCTCCATAGATCACAGTTGTGTTCTTGTTAGTATTTATCCACCCAAAACCAAAACTGGCAAGAGAAGCCTCCAAATTTAAAAAAAGGGTCGGCCTTTCAAAGTAGTGATATCATTCAACCAGGGAAAGGCCGCCAAGGTTAATCCTATTAGCCAAGATAATCGCACCTACTAATAGTTCGAAGGTTAAATGAAAACTAGAAGATTGCTACAAGCGGTAGCAATCTTCAAGTTTTCATTTAACGTCCAAAGTATTATTCGGTGCGATTAACTTGGCTAATAGGATTATCCTTGGCGGCCTTTCCCTGGTTGAATGATATCACTACTTTGAAAGGCCGACCCTTTTTGTAAACTTGGCGGCTTCTCTTACCAGTTTTGGTTTTGGGATATCACGACTTTCATAGGCCTGTGAATGTACAAAAAATCCCACGGTGTAATTGTCACCCCTACCTTTTTTTCCTGTAGGTATTTTATTGTATGAATGTTCTCATTCATAATTTTCACATTTGCTATTGTCATTCCAAATAAATTAATAACAAGCGTAACAGTATGATAATTGCAAGGACCTAATCAATTCCTATGGAATAAAAGATACCCTTTGTCTATTGAACCAGTAATGAGAAATTTATTCGGGTCGTGGGGCATATAATTCATTTTGAATTCGCGTACCGTAAAAAAAAAACGATTTGGATTTGGTGGGAAAAAAAACGACCAAACCTTTGCAATAAAAGATACTCCGCCTCTTCGTGAACCACCTATTTGCAACAACAATGAATTCTGACAATTAGGTACTGAAACGATAAGCGTGTAACACTTAAGCATGTTATAATCTACTGTTGGATGACAATACAAACAATGGTTACAACAATATTTTGCACTTACGAGCCACTTCAGGACCACGTGCTTCTATAGCTGCAACCCCCATTTTAGAAAAAGGCACTTACCCATATGACGCATTACCTGTCTGCCGAAATTTAGATCTGGAAACTTTCCCTAATGAGCTGTAGACGTGTCGTTATACCCTATGAGAATTAACATGGGAGCCTGCGGACTAGTTACTAGTTAATAGTCACCAGCAACACAAATCAACGTTATTGAGGACACTTTCTCTCCATGAAGAACTCGTTCCCACATTTTCGTGTTGAGTTTTTCTTTGTTACTGGACCCAAGACACCTGATTCTTTGTCACTGGACCCAAGACACCTGATTCAAACGATTTGCAAAGATTTCTACCGCATGGGGAATTTACACCAGTGTGCTGAAATCACGTAGAAGTTGGTTTCAGTTAAAAGACACAGTCTGCTAGTGAGCCGCCATCTGACAACAATTACACTCTAAGAATTACGCTCTAATAATGAAGCTCCAACAACAATAAACCGTCTACTTGGCAGCGACACACTAGCGTGTGTCTAGATTATGGTGAAAAATAACCTAAATTTTGGGGGGGTTAAAATTGGTTTCTATCGTCTTACGAAAATTTATACTACCTGTAAATTTAATTGCATTCAGTTCCTGAGTGCGCTTTAGTTGCTTGAGGTTTTTTCGCTCTCCAGATACGACCAGTGCGCAACCCCACTGCGCATGCGTCAATGCGCAGCCCTCCTATAAAACGTGACCGGCGCGACGGTCGGCCATCGCTTTCCTCTCAATATGTCAACCATGATGGTGGCTCAAGAGGGGAGGTAGGGTGGGTATTTACAGGTAGTATAAATTTTCGTAAGACGTTAGAAACCAATTTTAACCCCCCCCCCCCAAATTTAGGTTTCTAGTTGTCGGTAGAAAATTTCTACTACCTGTAAATTTAATTGCATTTACAGTTGACCTCGTCAATATAGGTGGCAAGCACCATCATGGCGAGTTACCCCGGATTGCGTACTGGTTCCCCCAAAAGTTAAACGAAAACTTTGCACTTTATTAAGGTAAAAACAGAAACAGTCATATCGGATCTCTTTCGTAAAATGTGGTGGCCCTGAAACGGGCCGTTTGTTTTGATGGGTCTTGCTTCCGTTACAGGGGACTTCGACCTGCATCCGTTTTTGGAGGTCTTCGTTTCTGTTGCAAAGTGCTTAAGGGGGGTTGACTACACTTCTGGCAGTTACGATGGAGCCAAGGCGGTGTAGATCTCCTTCCTGTCTTGTCATGTCACGGAAGTAGTGGCTGGTGAAGACAGTCTGGCTTCTACAAGAAGTGGCTTGAAGGATTTCAGCGATGGAGACATGGTTGTGAAAAGCCCAGGAGGTTGAAAGTGCCCTTAGTTCGTGTGCAGTAACTTTGATGTTGTTGTCGGTGCAGATGATGCTTTCATCTTCGTAGGCTCTAGTGATTACCGTTTTGATCCAGTTGGATATCATGGCGGCTGATGTTACGTTGGTCCCTTTGGTAAAGGGTAGAAATAGTTGTAGACGACCACGCCGGCATTCTGGGTCCACTGTTCGTTTGATGTAAGATCGGAGTGCTCGGATGGGGCAAAGTGTTCTTTCCGGTTCTTCGTTGTAGATGTTTATTAATGCCGGAATGATTATCGGTTTGGAGGATTCGGAAGGTTTTTGAGTTTTGGCACGGAAGTCAGGTCGTGGTCTGAGGTGGATGAACCTGGAGTTGTCAAAGAAGAAGCAGTGGGCTGGGTCGTTTGAGAGAGCCTGCATTTCGTTGGTTCGTAGACTTGCTGCAAGAGATGTGAGGAATACAGTCTTCCGGGTTAAGTGATTAATGTGGCAGGTTTGAATAGGTTCGTAGGGTTCCTTGGTTAGAGATTCTAAGACCAGTGTCAGATCCTATCTCGGGAATTTCTGATACACGGAGGGACGTTTATTTTCGTAGGATCTGAGAAGGGAAGTGATCCGGTAGTCTTCAAGAAGGTGTCGATTCCCTGCGGCTTTGAAAACGGTGTTTAGTGCGGATCTGTAGACCAGTATGGTGGATCCTTTGAGGTTGTCTTTGAAGAGGTCTTCGAAAAATGCTAAGAGTTGTTGAGTAGGGGGATTGATTGGATTAACTTTCTTTCGCCACCAATGAAACCAGCGTTCCCAGTGTCCGTTATATAGTTTGTTGGTAGAGTTTCGTAGAGCCTTGCTGGCGATTCTGGTGGCCTGTTCTTCAAAAATTCCAGCCTCTTTGATGAGCTTGATGATAGTAGCCACCCGTGCAGATGTAAGGTCTTGGAGTTCGGGTGGAATTTGGTTCCTTTCTGTTGTGAGAGGAGGTCTGGACAGTGTGGAAGTTTCCTTGGGAGATCTATGAGGAGGTTCAGAAGTTGAGGGAACCACGGGGCTGCAGGCCAGTTCGGTGCGATTAGTAGGAAGATCCCAGGAGTCTGTTCGATCTTCGTGAGAATGGTTGGGAGAAGTTTGAAGGGTGGGAAGAGGTAGGCGTAAAGGTTCTTCCATGGGAAAGTTAGAGCGTCGAAGGCGCAGGCTTTGCTGTCCGGGATAGGGCTGATAAAATGGGGAAGTTTGGCATTGTGCCTCATGGCGAATAGGTCGATCATGGGTTTCCCCCAGATGTTGAAGAGATATTCGCAAATTGATGTATTTAGGGTCCATTCCCCTGAAGGTGCCTTGTTGCGAGATAGGGCATCCGCAATAACATTCCGGTTTCCTGGGATGTGAAGAGATTGAATGGATGTGTTGAGTTCTTGGCAAAGTTGGAAGATGGCTGAGGTGATTTGGTGTAGGGTTCGAGAACGAGTTCCACCTTCCTTGCGAATGTAGGCAACGGCTGTGGTGTTGTGGTGGTGGTGTGGTGTTGTTGTTGGTGTGGTGTGGTGGTGGTGTTGTTGTGGTGGTGCCTGGACTTGGACTATTTTGTCTGCTACAAGGTGCCGAAAATGGTCGAGGGCGTTGTAGATGGCTTTCATTTCGAGAATGTTGATGTGATCCGAAGTGTTTGGGGGCCAGATGCTGGCAATCTCGTGATCCTGGAGGTGGGCACCCCATCCTGTTAAGGAGGCATCCGTGAGAAGCAGGAGGTCTGCGGTGGGTTCGTGGAGGGGTACGATTTTGGCGAGGTTGGCGTCGTTCATCCACCAATGTAGGCATTCCCATGGGAAATCTTGGTTTGTAGGTAAGGTTGTCCTGGATGTCGGGTGACAAGTGTCCCAGTGGTCGATTCGGTAATGGTGGAAGGGGCGAGTCATCCACCTGCCGTACGGGAGGAGGTTTGCCATGGAGTCGAGTTTCCCGATGAAGGAGTTCATAGTTCTGAGAGTGTGGTAGTTCCAGTCTTTTGTAGTTCCAGTCCGTGTGAGAGTAGGTCGATTTTCCGTTCTGATGAGGGGGTGACAGTGCTTTTGATTAAGTTGAAATCTACTCCTAGGAAGGTGAATTGCGGGAAGGTGTTAGTCTTGACTTCTTCCAGTTGATACCCAATCCAAGACTGTGGAGGAATCGGATTATGAACATTCTGTTTCGAATGAGTTGTTGGGGATTTGGGTTGTTGACCAGCCAGTCGTCCAGGAAGGCATTGGGAGTGATTTGGTGGTGATGGAGGTGGCCGAGAAAGGGTTTCAGGATGGATGTGAAGATCCGAGGAGTGGCATTTAGGCCAAATGGTAAACTTTGGAATTCGTAAACTGTTTCTTGATAGAGAAAGCAGAAGTAGTGAAGAGATGCTGGATGGAGTGGGATATGAAGGAGGCATCCTCCAGGTCTATTGAGATGGTCCAGTCCATGCTCTTTAGGGAGAGTTGGATGGTTTCGAGGGTTTCCATTTTGAAGTGGTTGTTGTGCATGAATTGATTCAGTGGTTGTAGGTTGAAGATAATTCTGTTTCCACCTGACTTCTTTGGCCTGAGGAAGATGGAGCTGTAAAAGCCAGGTTTGGAGTGATCTGGGCAGATGCGAATGGCTTTTTTTGCGAGAAGCGTATCTATTTCTGAAGTGAGGGTGTCTGATGGTCTTGTTGCGAATTCCCAGGGAGGGGAAGTTCGAAGGCGAGGATTGTTTATGAATGAGGGACGAAAGCCATGAGAGATTATGGATAGAACTGTGGTGTCGGATGTGATACGTTCCCAGGCTTGACTGAAAAATCGGAGACGACCGCCTACAGGTCTGTGGTGGATATAGTCATTGGCGTCGATGGGATTTGTTTCTGGAAGATGCGGAGTATCTGCTGCAATTGTCAGGTGTGGAGCTGCATTGTATCCTTTTGTTGGTTTGGTTGGTTCTGCAAAAGGATTGGTTGTTGTCACGAAAGGAGTGTGAGTTGTTGTCGTGGGAGGGTTTGGACTGAGTTTTGACAGACTGTTTTGGAGGAAAGGCAGCTGTGTTCAGGTTGTGTTGAGCTTTCCGAAAGGGGTGGCTAGAAGCTGGTTTAGGTTTAGGTTTTCGTGAAATGTCCAGATGAGGTGCCAGAGATGGGACTAATCCTCTGAAGAGTGTTTCGGTTTCGTGAAGAGGAAGGTTGCGAAGGGCATGCTTGGTTGAGGTGTTTAAGTTGGTTGTGGTTCTAAGAGCGATGTCCCGTAAAAGTAAGGTAGAGTTGAACAGAGCCCTGGTGAACCAGTTGAAACTGTGAAAGGTGGCGAAGGAAATTTTCTTGAACAATTCAGAGATCAGCAGATGAAGATGTTTGATGTCACGTTTGCTGGATTCAACTGCGAGTCTCTCGCATAGAGCGTTAATGGCAGTGGCAAGGACGTCAGCTTGAGAGACGGCACGGAGGCCAAGGCGAAGGATTCTGTCGTTTTCTTTGAGAACGGCCGTAGGAACTTCGGCTCGTTTTGGGATGAACATGGCGGTTCCGAAATCCATTTTTGCTTCAGTTGCAAGGAATTCCGATTGATGATAGGTTTCAAACTGTCTTGGGTTTGCAGCGCCGTCGCCAGAGGATTGAAAAACCATGATTCACGGCCGGGGCGGGGAGGTGGTGGCTCTTTGTCTAATTGCAAGGGTTATCCGCCGGTCCTGAGTAAGGTGGTGAGAAGCGTGGTGGATTGGCCGATTCGGGCACGTTGCTTGTTGTTTCTTTCCCTTAGTCCAAAGCCAAAGCCTGTTGTTAGTCCACGGTTTACCCTAGAAGTCGGGGTCGGGTCGGGCTTGTAGAGGTAGTTGTCTGGGATGATGGCTTCCACAGCTTTGAGAAGGTCAAAAATCGGGATGGTTGAGGAATCAGTGTCTCCTTGAAAGGAGTCATCATATGGGTCGAGTGGTTGACGCTCGAAATTTACTTGTGGTTGATTGCGGTGGTGTGTGGCGAGTACAGCTGCTGAATCAAGACCGTCATCAGGGCGCAGGAGAGCATTGAGCAGGGTCTGAAGGTTGAGTGAAGAGGAAGCGTGTCTTTTCTTACTTGATAAAGGTGAAGTAGGGGTGGTTGATTTCCGCTTGTGAGAGTCATTGTCAGAGGATGCAATCCAGTCACGTACATAAGAAGCTTTATGCGTGGAGGGGGCAGGGTTGGATCCAGTCTTGTATGAAAATTCCTTTTTGGCACGGTGTAAAAGTCGATGGATTCCATCACGTGAAAGTACATCTTGGTAATGACTAGGTTGACGTGAGCAGCAGATGAGAGGTCCAAGGGTCTGTGATCATGTAGTGAAGGTTCAGGGGAAGAAGACAATGATGACTGTAGACGTTGGCCACATGGAACGGGTGAAGCTGTAGAGATGAGTGGAACAGCAGACGTTGATGGTTGTGTGGGCGATGGTAAGACAACGATGCTGGGGTCTACAGGGACAGGGGTAGCCGGAGGCGATGAAAAAGGTCGACCAGGAGGGTCCATTACGTTCGGCGAAAGTTCAGTGAAGGTTGCACGTTCGGCGAAGGCTTGCTGCTTTCAGTGAGAGTAGTGCGTTTGGCGAAAGCTGTGCATACGTTCGGCGAAGGCTTGATGCGTTCGGCGAAGGTTGTGTGTTCGGCGAAGGCGTGCTGCGTTCGGCGAAGGCTGTGCGTACAGCGAAGGCTTGTTTACGTTCGGCGAAAGCTTGCTTGCGTTCGGCGAAGGATGAGCGTTCGGCGAAGGCTTGCTACGTTCGGCGAAAGCTTGCTTGTGTTCGACGAAGGCTGAGCGTTCGGCGAAGGCTTGCTACGTTCGGCGAAAGCTTGCTTGCGTTCGGCGAAGGTTAAGCGTTCGGCGAAGGCTTGCTACGTTAGGCGAAAGCTTGTGAAGGTCCTCTTCCCTTGAACTTGCGGTGAAGGTTGTGGGGAAGGTCTTCTTTGCTTGGTTGTTTAGCAAACTTGGAGACTTTCGGCGAACGTCGGGCACTTTCGGTGGGCTGATGCAGCTGGAGAGGCGATCCGTCTTCGACGAGAGCTTGAGGAAAGTGATGGCCGACCATCGCGCCGGTCACGTTTTATAGGAGGGCTGCGCATTGACGCATGCACAGTGGGGTTGCGCACTGGTCGTATCTGGAGAGCGAAAAAACCTCAAGCAACTAAAGAGCACTCAGGAACTGAATGCAGTTAAATTTACAGGTAGTAGAAATTTTCTACCGACGACTAGAAACTTACCTTTTATAAATAAACTAAATTTACACAATGGGACGTGTAACACGGGTTTTGTTAAAAAAATAATCGAGTGCAGAGAACAATCGTTTTTCATTGTTGTGTCCTGCATCGTTGCATTGCAATCGAGTGCTGAGAACTAAGTTCACAGCACCGGGTGCTGAGAACTTGTTGTGTTCCTGCATCCTTGTATTGTTACAAGAGGGCTGAGATGCGGATATCGGTAGATAACAGGGCTCCTATATTAATTCTCATAGAGTGTAGAGTCACGTCTACAGTTCGTTAGGGAAAGTTCGCGTATCTAAATTTTGGCACACAGGTAAAGTAGTGCTTGGAAGTGCCTTTTTCTAAAATGGGGGTTGCAGCTAGAAGCACGTGGCTTTGATGTGGCGCGTAAATGCAAAATTATTGTTGTAACCATTGTTTGTATTGTCATCCAACAGTATATTATAACATGCTTAAGTGTTTGTTATACTCGCATCGTTTCATTAGGCCTACTTCATTGTAAGAATACATTGTTGCTGCAAAGAGTGGCTCACAAAAGCAACAAATCTCACTGAGAGACTGGGAGTCTTTCATTGCAAGAAGAGTTGCAGATCGTGAGCACAGGTTCCAAACAGGTATGAAAAAAAAATAACTTTTTTAAAAGTAGTATGTTTTAGTAATGTGCCAAGTTTGCTGGTTAGACACATGCTTTTAGGGCGCCGCCAAGTAGACAATCGGACAAACAGATGAGATTAATAGTGATTGATGCACAATTCTAGCTTCATTGCGTGATTAACATTAACCTCGGCGGGAGCAACTGAAGGGGATGCGCTGACTGAGTGAGCGAAGGGAACGAAAATCAGCGTTTATTAGCCAGTGTGCTAAAAAATGTGATTGAACAACTTAAGCATGTGAAGCTATGCACGTGCAATAAAACCAAAGCGTGCTAAATTGGCTAATGTAATGGCTAATTGAGCAATGGCAAATGTGAAAATTATGAGTAAGAAAATTTGTAGACATTAAATTCCTCCAGAAAAAAAAGGTTTAGAGGTGACAATACGACCGTGTGACTTTTTGTACATTCACAATCTTACGAAAGTTGTGATATCCTCCCAAATCCAAAACTGGTATACAAGAAGCGGCCAAGTTTCCAAAAAGAGTCGGCCTTTGAAAGTAGTCATATCATTCAACCAGGGAAAGGCTGCCATGGGTAATCCTATTAGCTAAGTTAATCACACCGAATAATATTTTGGACGTTAAATGAAAACTAGTAGCTATGTTGTAGTTTTCATTTAAATTTCGAACTATTAGTCGGTGCGATTAACTTGGCTAATAGGATTAACTTTGGTGGCTTTTTCCTGGTTAAGTAGTATCACTACTTTCAAAGGCCGATCGTTTTTGGAAACTTGGCGGCTTCTCTTATACCAGTTTTGGTTTTGGGTGGATAGTAGTCTGTTGATGTGTGTAAACATGTTCTTGTTAGTTAATGAACGGTGGTGACATTACGCTAGCACATCCCCATGCTAAAAGTGTAGTCATTATATATATCGGTTAATGTGAAAACCCACAAACGTCACAGTGGATGAATTTTGATAACCCACACTTTTTTGATAATCTAACACTTTTTACGGGGGTCTACACAACCCCTGCTCCACCATGTGACATATAACCCGAATTTGCAAAATTACCGTACGCAACACAAATTCAACCAGCACACCTCATTGCAACCAGCATAAACAGGCACATTTACAACCTGCGACATTTTTCTTTCTAGCCTAACACGAAAAAAATAAATAAACTCGCGTACTATGGTAAGCCGCCACCCACGGAGGAATGGCCCAACCCGGCAACCTTTCGTTCCGACGGCACGATAACTAGGCTACTGGAAATACACCTAAAAACCTACGAAACTCATGTGAATAGCGCATTTTATACACTCATCTGATTTAAACTATTATAGTAGAAAAAATACAGTTTTACCGTAAAACACAAACATCGGTATTACGGAACGTCTCTGCCCTTCGGTCGGCCTTCAGACACAGGAAGCTTCCAACCCCGTTTTCAACCCGGAAACTTCCGTTCAGGAATTTACATAAGTCACATGTAAATATTCTTAAATTCATTATGATTCACAAATAAAATTTACAAACAAGTCTTTAAAAAACTCGAATAAGACAATAAGATAGCTTTACGTCACACCTTAGCATTAAAATACATAGCCGTGAATCATAGGCGATTTCACGGCTATAATTGCACTTGAGCTCGAAACGGCTAGTCCAATAATCTCGGGGCTGAAGAGAAAACTCGCGCGCAAGTGCGCTCGTGTTTCCCTCCACCCCTTCGATATTGGACTAGCTGTTTCTTGCTCGCGAGCAATTATAGCCGTTAAATTGCATATGATTCACTGATATCTATTACTTAATCATCAGCATGCAGGAAGTTTAAGCTGCCTTAAAAAATCAAACTTACAAACACTAGACTTGTTACCCAACCACACAGCCTTCCGTGGAAGGTTTGAGTAGCGCGGCGCTGGTCTAACTGAGAATGTGCAGCCTTCTTTTGTAGCTGAATTGGGATTGAGTTTGTTGTGTGGTAACCTAACAGGTTCGTTTACGAGCCATTTTTGTTAAACGGTAATGCAGTAGGGCTGCTTTTCGGTTGATTTGAATTTGGGAAAGGGAGGGTCTTGTGACAGGCAGGAAGTTTACGGATTTTATTAATTGATAGGAAAGTAATAAGGGCGCCTGATTAGCAAGCTCTCTGTAAGCTCAGTAATTTTGGATATCTGAAATAATCTGTTTTTTTTTTGTGTGTGGTCAGAATTGATTACCGAGAGCATTAGTTAGCATTTTATGGCTACGGTCAACTTGTCCACATGTTTTAGTAGAAGTTACAATATTTTTTTTTCCCAATTATCAAGTTTCAATCATCGGGGACTCCCTTACAGTCAGGGAGCTGTGCTATACTGCGATTGGTTAACCTTGCCCGAAGAAATCAGAATGATGCACGACACATTTGAGAGCCCCCCCCCCCCACCACCACACCCCTTACCTCTAAGCATGTGACAGTTGGCCATCTACGATTCTCACGCATTGTGTAATAGAACAAAAGAAAAGAGGGTAAAACCTCAACCACCGACAGTTAAAAAAAGGCGTTGGGTTTAATAAAAAAGAAGTTAGTTATTCAAAAAGTTATACTCCATTATTTTTTCCTTTCTGCTTTGTGGTGGGCTCAGAGGGGATCTTTATATTTTAAATTAGTAGACATTGAATGCCAAATCACAGCAATTGTAAAAGCCTTACCTCTATATTTCAAAGCCAGGTTATTAGGTCATCTAACTTGATTGTTAAATTGAACGCCTAACATTCGAACGTTAATCGGGAGATTGGTCTTCCCCCGATATTTCGCCATCTTTTTATTTGTGTTATTAGACGGCATTGTGAATTTCTTCTTTGTGTAGGAATAGCTCGATCTCATCTAGTCTCGGGGCGTCGAAAGCTGACCGGGAAACTTCGGTGCGTCTTCGTTCGCTCAATCAGCGCATCCCTCTCTAGGTTCACATCCTGAGGTTAATGCAATGAAGCTGAAATTGCTCACTCAATCACAATTAACCTCATCTACTTGGCCGATCGTAACTAACTGGCAACCCGACAGTAGCATGTGTCTAGAACAACCAGCAAACATGGCACATAACCAAAACATACTACATTAAAAAAATTACTTTTTTTCCTACTAGACTGGACCCTGTGCTCACGATCTACAACTCTTCTTGCAATGAAAGACTTCCAGTTGGTTAAACAAAGATACTCAAATCGCTGTAAATAATGTAAAGGAAAGTTTGGAAACAAGCCATCAGCAAGAATCATACACTACAATAAGGTAGTGCAGTAAGCCACCTTTATGCACTTCTATCTTTCATTGATCTGGTCGCGACACAGGGACTTGCCACAAAAACCGCGAAGCGCACTGCGCGAACTGCCGCAACACACTTGCACTAGTAGGCGGTTTTTGTGACAAGCTTCCCTGGTTGGTTAGGGGGAATGTGGGCCCATTGAGTGGATCTGCTCGTTGTTCATCAGTCAATGTCAGGCGATGGATTTTCCAAGCGTAAATAAGACCTGGAGCGCAGGAGTAAATCAAATATTGATACTTAGCCCTTTCTACTTCTTGGTCAAAGTAGTCCGTAACACACCCTTAAGAATTTTTGGATTTGCACATCAAAGTTGGAATTAGCGATGTCGGGTTAGTTTTTAGCCGAGTCCATGTTAATCGAGAGCTCTTGATGTTCGAATAGGGCTAGGAAATGTTCGGTTACGTGCATTTTGTGCGTGAAGGAGCGCTCGTGAATACAGCAAGGCTGCAGAATGGTCAATATCACCTTTTTTGCATAGTAACAACAGTAAAATATCGTTCATGACGTAGATGGACGTGATCTATCTTGCACCACAATTAGTCTTGATGACGACTGGTATTCAATTGTTGAATGTTGTTTTGTTTTGTTTTGTTTTTACGGAGAACAAACCCAAACTGGGTTATCTGCCCCACGACGATGACAGAAGAAATCCAAGCGGAAAATCGAGGACCTTTGACATGTGACAATCGACATGAGCACGAGGCACCATAGGGTCCTTCCCCTTCCGAAAATGCCAGAGGGCGGCCTCCCGGGCAGAAAATGGTCGTACTATCCGCTTACAGACCTGTATCCACCCCCCCCCTCGGTTGTAACGATTAAATTAACCTCGGACTTTTTTATTTCTATTTAATTTTTTTCTGATATTTTATTCGAAATATGCTTGAATTGCCTTACTTGCAATAACTCCTGAATTGAGAGTTCATCGACATTAATTAATGTCACAATTTTAATAAACCTTGTTCAGCACTTCGAATTTTACTTCTTTGTGAGCACTACTTCAAGCTAGTTATGTTACTGTTTTTTTTTTTTGTTTGTTTGATTTTTAATGTAAAACTGTTAGCCTTTTGAGATATTTCGATATAAAGTCAAAGTGTTTTACTAACAAGTAATTAGTCAGGGAATAAAGTACTTGTAATGATACAAAATTTCCCGCTTTTTATTAACAAGTAGGGGTATACGTATGCGTAAGTATTCAGAGTCACTGGACTGAAACTCGTTGTAACTATTTTTTCCATAAAAAAGTCACTAACGTTCCCAATAAGTTTCCTATTTATGTCCGGACCTCTTGGTATTACGCTCATTTATTGTGTAATTTCTGAAAGAAGATTAATGTGTATTTCTATATTACATATTGTAATTATTATGTTATGTTTATTTCTAACTAGCAGTCCTACCTGGCTTCGCCCGGGGTTTTGTTTTGCCCGTGGTTGTTTCCCAGTTTTCGCTCACTGTTGCCTAAACGTACACTCTGATGGGCAGTTTTTCTTCCTGTATTACTGTCCCTTTCCTCCATCCGCTCCCTCCCATCTCTCCTGCTTTTTTTTTCTCCCATCTTGTCCCTCCCTTCTCCGTTCCCTTCCTATACAGCTGCCCGTCCATCTACTTCCCTACCTCCCATTTGCTACTCGTAGTTGAATTAAATACTGCTCCTTCCTCTCCTACCCTCTCCCCTCCCTACCCCAGTTAGCGAGATTTGGCGCAACAAAATTGCTGTGGTCTGTATTTAAAACAACGTCACTGTGCATCCGTACTGTGTGAAAAATAACTGTGCATGACGTCGTTATAATAGTAACAGACGCATTGCTCCCTTCCCCCCACCACAACCTTCCCAATCTTTTTTTTTTCTAAAGAGCAGGGGTAACAGACGTACTGCCCCACACACGGGCATTTATCGTCCAGGTCCTCCTCCCCGCTCCCAGTTTATCGCTTTGGCTTGAGCGAACTATACCATGTGAAAAATAAGTTTCTGTCGTGCGTGACGTCATTTAAGACATGCCTTTGTGATGACCGCGCACACGAAATTGTTAGTCGAGGCAACAATGTGCCAATTTCAACTTCTTTTCAGGGCAACAAAGTCGCAGTTTCAACTTCAAGCCAAAGAATTGACATACTCGCACGTTTTGATTGTTCCCCTTCTGGGGGTCGTTGTGGTTGCTTCATTTCTGCTATGAGACTTTGGTTTATAATGTAAGATTAAAAAGAAACATGGAAAGTTTCTTTTTACAGAGCGGGGATCAAAATGCAACGATACCCTTCTCACATACGGTACCTCAGCTTGTGTACTACTGTATTGTTGCTACGATCATTGTTGTCAAGGTTACCATAAATGTAGTGTAAATCCTATTGTATCAATAAGTTGATAAATTGGCATAAAAATATAAAGGAAAACTGGAAACACCTTGCAGTGCTGGAAACACCGGTTCTCGTCAGATCCCCGAAGTTAAGCAGCATTGGGCTGGATTGTTACTTGGGTGGGTGACCGCCTGGGAATCTGGCTGTTGCAGACATAGGGCCTTAGGGCTTCGGGCAGATGACCAGGAGTGGTTAACGCTCGTTAAACCCTTTAACCCTTTAACCCTTTAGGAAAACTGGAAATAAGCCATCAGCGAAAATCATAAACTAGAAATAACGTATCAGTTAGCCAACTGTTATGCAATTATGTTTCATTCAAGCGACGTGATTCGGAGAACCAGTCCATCACCAGATGACTGCCATACCACCTTTACCAATGTGGCCACTTCTCCACTGGCAGGAAGGAAACTCACTGAACCCATTATTAAGGTCACAACTGAAGAGCAAATATTCAAAACAAGTTCAATCCAAATTTTACCTTTTTGAGAAAAAGCAAAATATGTACTCAAGCAAAAGTACCACAGACTACAAAAATTTGATTGTTTAGAAATGCACCTCTAGGGCAAGTGATTAAGAAACAACAACAAAATTTATTAACTTTTGTAAAATGCAGGCTCCGAATCAGTGTGAAGAATGGATTTAACTTATTTTGAAAAACACGGTTTTTCTTTCAAAGTCCAGTAAAAGCCTACACTGTAACGTACTAAAATCTGAACTAAGAGAGTTATCCATGTGGTGTCAAGGGGAAAGTTGATTAGAATTACTTGCACAGTACAGATATGTATAATAAAAAATTGTCGGTTTTGGGATTTTTTTTTAAAGTCCGACGGCATCTTTCATTTTTTTCTAAGTCAATAAGACTATGGTAAAATCTATACTAACGGAGTTAGACAGGTGGTGTCAAAGAGAAAGTTGCTTAGAATCACTCGCACAGTACAAAAATTATATAAAATATTTGTCTATTTTATTTAACTTTTACTTAATCCAACAAAATCATTAATTTTTTTCCCTAAGTCATAGGATTTAACTTCGTTTGTTCAAAACGCTACTCGTGATTTAAATTGATTTGCACGAATCATGAATTTTGCTTGGCCCGTAAAAGGCAAGTTTCAATGTTTTTTGCACAAATACAAATGTGCGTGGTTTCTATCCTACAACAAATGTACGGTAAGCCAACTAACTCAATTTTTTCAAAAATGTGATTTAACTTGTTTTGCATATTTGCTCTTCAACTATGACCAGGACTTCTTTTGACCGAATGTGCTCGGTGTAAGCACATTCGGTCAAATGGTCATGGTTGTGACTTAATAATGGGTTCAGTGAGTTAGTTAACTTTATGCCAGTGGAGAAGTAGCCATATTGGTAAAGGCGGGGTAATTATATAGAAGAGCTGCTTTTCACGCTATCGACTTAATTCACCTTCCTGTCCACTCCTTTCGTCGGTACGGTGAAAAAAATCATAACGAAAGCACTCGTTTATTTAAAAAAAATTATTAAAAAACGTTGCAACGCTACACACAGCCATAGTGAGGCCGACGCCATACTGCGAGATGAGAGCGCAACAAGAAAACGTAATTTCGACCAGAACATTAGTAAACGGTCAAGTCTTTGGTTGCGGTTTCTGATGTTATATGTTTAGCGACAGCGTACGTGGAAGCGCGAGCGAGGCATATCATTTGGAAAAAAAAATGACCATCATTTTCGTGAGCAGCAATCTTGATTTACCTTGATTTTTTTATGGAAAAAAAATCGAAAACAAAGATTTTCTTTGCTGGGGCTGAACATATTACATCAGAAACTGCAACCAAAAACTTGTCTAGCCAGAAAAAAATTTCCGTTTACTAATGTTGTGGACGATTGAAATCAGGTTTTCTTGTTGTGATCTCACCTTGCAGAATGGCGTCGACCTCACAATGGCTGTGAGTAGCGTTTTAACGTGTTTTAATCATTTTTTTTTTAAATAAATAAGCATTTGCGCACGTTTTGTTATGATTTTCTGCACAGTAACGACGAAAAGATTCGACGGGTATAGGTGAATTAAGTCGATCGCGTGAAAAGCAGCTTTTCTACACACTATAGTCTACAAGCCAGAGCCAATCTTTACATTCAAGGTCTAACCCGAAAGCTAGAAAAATTCCGTAAGTGCAGGGTGTCAGGTACACCCCTAGGGATCCTCACCAGGGTGGATGTAGACTCATGAAGTGATGCAGCTTTCCTGTATGACGTCATAAGTAAACTGGCGGCTGGCGGCAGCAAAAATCGTTCATAATTGCATGTAATAAACTGGAAGAAAAAACCCAAAAAATAACTTTCAACGGCAAATGTTGACACATTTGGGCACCGGGCGGTTTTACCTTAATTTTAGCATGCTGAATCCTAATCTGCCTGATGCCAAGTCGAATTTCTCCTCCTAAGCCCGGAATTAAAGATGACGTCCAAAAATGGTGACCAAAAACAGATTTTTGCTGCTAGCGCCTAAACCTTCATCCGAGCGAAAATAAACGGTTACCAACTATGTTTAGGATAAAATTTCTTTCAGAAAAAGTTCTGTTCATATTTTTTTGTAAAATTAACCCTTCTGGCCGAAATGCGTCGTTTAAGTAATTCTTTTAGGCCATTTATGAATGCTGTAGACTCAACAGCGCACATGTATATTATAATTCCTGACTTTAAACAGCTACAATGTTAGTTCTAATTAAGATCCACTAACATAATTGGGCTTAACTGAAAAGTGAAGATGTATATTTTCCAAAAACACGGGCAATTAAAACGATTTATTTTAATTAGAATCTAAGGTACGACAGTTTCTCATCTACGTTGTAGCGATTTGATTTTCGCGCCATTTTACGAAAAGATCCATCTTTAAACTGCTGCAATAGCCGTTTTAATACAGGTAAATGGATGTTATTAGGTTTAGCTGAAGGATGAAGACGTATGTTTTCCAACAAGGGTAATTAAAATTATTTGTTTTAAAAAATAATTAAAATTATTTATTTTAATTACGATCCAAGCTATGGTAGTTTGTTTACGATGTAGCGCTTTGATTTTTGAATAATTTTACGACGTTCCATCTTTAAACTGGTGCAGTAGTCGTTCTAAATTAGATAAATGGATGTAGTTAGGCTTAAATGAAAGAAGAAGATGTATATTTTTAAACAAGGGCAATTAAACGATTTATTTTAATTAGGAGTTAAGCTACAGCAGTTTATCTACATTGTAGCGCTTTGATTTTACGGTAGTTTTATGACAAGTTCAAGTTTTAATCTGCTGCAGTAGCCGTTCTTTTTCAGATAAATGGTTTTAATTACGCTTAGATGAATAGCTTGATACAAAAATCAGAGCAATACAACGTCGATAAACTGTCGTAGCTTAGCTTCTAATTAAAAGAAATCATTTTCATTACCCTTGTTGCAAAATATACATCTTTACCTTCATTTAAGCCCAATTATGTCAGTGGATCTTAATTAGAACTAACATTGCAGCTGTTTAAAGTCAGGAATTATAATACACATGTGCGCTGTTGTATGTATACCATACATAAATGGCCTAATAGAACTTAAATGACTAATTTCGGCCAGAAGGGTTAATTTTACGAAACATATGAATAGAATTTTTCCTGAAGAAATTTTATTCTAAACACAATTATTGGTAACCGGTTTATTTTCGATCGGATGAACGGTTAAGGCGCTAGAAGCAAAAATCTGTTTTTTCGTCGCCATTTTTGAACGCCATCTTGAATTCCGGGCTTACGAAGAAAAATTCGACTTGGCAACGGACAGATTCGGATTCATCATGCCAAAATTAGGTAAAACTGCCCGGTGCCCAAATATCTCAACATTTGCGTTGAAAGTTACTTTTTTGTTTTTTTTCCCCTTCTAGTCTGTTACATGCAATTATGAAGGACTTTTGCTGCCGCCATTTTACTTTTGACGTCATGCAGGAAAGCTGCACCACGTCACGAGTCTAAATCCACCCTAGTGAAGATCCCTAAGGATGTACCTGACACCCTGCACTTATGGAATTTTTCTATTTTCGGGTTATACTATCTCGTAAACTAGAGCCCTTTTGGAGATTGGCTGGCAGACTAAAAATTACCAAAGGCGGTTTGGTAGTAATCTGGTGATCTGGTTCGTATCTGCGTCAAATCATTTGAATGAAACGTAAGCGCATAACGGTGGCTATTGTACTGCGTTATTTTAGTGTATGGTTTTAACTAATGGCTTATTACCAATTTACCTTTAATTGTTTTTTGTATTGTCTTATTCCTTTACTAGAAACTATAAACTCATAAAAAAAACAATAACGACAGCCCAGCAAATAGTCGTGAGAACTGTGATAGTCGTTCTAACCATCAAGCCAGCTGGAAAACTTTACACAAAGAGAACATTTTCTTCTGCCTTTGGTGTCAGACAAGTTTAAGTATCGTATGGTAGCCCTGTGTCAAACTTTTTACTCTCACAAATTGGTTAGAGCACGGACAAAGACACGTCAGCCTTTCTTTCATTTACCTTGAAATTCGTTCAGTTGCTCTTTGTCCACCCACTCTTCTTGTCTTTTGTCAATGTCTTCTCCAGAGACCGGAATGACCCACGATCTAAAATTGGAATAGAACGCGATATTTGTTACGTTTCCGTCTCTTTGTTAATAGACAGGACACAGGCCCCTCTCCCCCCTCCCCTACAACTGACACTATTGCTATCCATTTAAACAAATTGATGAAGGCGTGTTTACAATTCCGAACGAGTCCTTGTTAAGGGAAAGAAAAGAGCGTGCAAAAGCCTACCTTAACGTTTGTTTCGTTTTCTATAGTTAAATTACTGTCCTGCTGGGTTCTTTTGATGATTTCAAAGGCTCAAACACAACTTGCTTTGTCCTGTACTGTAAAAACATGATTTTTTAAAAAATAAACACAATTTTAACGTAAAAAGTTTTATACGTTTTACCTTAAAAATACGTAAAAGCGAGTTACAAATATCGTACTGATAAGAAACCTTTCAAATCATTTACCGTTTAGATAGTGTTGTAAACTTGAAATGCGTTTAAAATAAAACATTAGCGTTCAATTTGCAATCTTTATAAACAAATGATTAAAACACATATAGTGGACAGAAATGTGTTTTTATTGCAACATATATACACGTTGAAAATTGTATCTCACGAAAACTATTTTTGTTTATCACATGTATACTTACACTTACAACATTTAAACCGAAAGCTTATTCTATTTTAAAGACATTTCACATCGGTTTTGAATGATTATTTCTTAGCCCATGATGTGTGCGTGTTTTTTTTTAATATCTAAAAATATCTAATAATGTTTTTAGTTGTATCTAAAATGCGTATTTTAAAGCACATGCTTTTACAGTGTAAAGCATATTGCAAATTTTATATTACACTCGACCTAATTTTATATTTTCCAGCGTTTGACCAAATCAGAAGCTTCGATCCCCTCTTTCATTTGAAGTTAACATAATTATATGAATATAAATTAGACAGTCTCTTAGATTAGAACCTTTGTCATAGCCCATCCAGATCTTTAAACCAACTAGTTTATAGACGGAGCTGTTAATACATGGAAAATACATCATTTCTAAAATTTCACATAACGTATACACATGCATTTTGTAGCACAATACTGTAATTCGCCCTGTTGAGCAATGTAATCCGTTCAACGCTGGGAAAGCCGTAATGCTGCTAGTTCCTAACAGGTCTAATTGTTAGCTCCTGAGCAGCGTCAGATTGGGAGGTGGTGAGCTGCCCTGAGAAAAAGAAAACAGGGTCCTATTTCTCCAGAACGGTGAGGACCTTTTTTAATTATTATTATTTTTTTTGCTTTGCAATCCCCAGATTGCTATGCATTGTGTGAATTGTGACCATATGTGGGCGTTTCTATTAATTTCCAGCCACGATCCAGGGGCTTTCCTGATTAAACTGTCTGGCCCTGATAACATGACAAAAGCCCAGCACTCCCCTCGGCCATACTGTTTGCCAGAACATCTACATTAGTAGAGCCTAGGACGATACAATCAAATATTAACCCAAAAAATCTTAGCATACTCATCAATTAACCACATAGGATGATTAATCATCGCCACTATTATAAGAAGTAGAATGATTCTACAATACTTCATCGTTCACTCCCTTCTTAATATGTTAGTTATTTGTATGCTAAGAAAATGGAATATTTGACACCTATTCCAAGCATCAGCCCACAATAGTCCAAGTCTCAATCCTTGGCTTCTACTTAATTATTTCTGAAAGAGTAGGAAAAATTACCATGGAAATTATGATATTAGCAGTATCATCCCTGATGACATTACTCTTGAAATCCCCATATCGTCTCCGTTACATCAAAAATAGAACAAAAAATAGTAACAGCCCTAACAATCATTTAAGCAATCTCTCTATTATAGTAATTAAACGAATAATATAAAACCGCAAGTTAAAAAACTAATAGCCTCCAAAGCTATAAATGATTTCAAGTTAGGCTAACTACACCATAGGTTAACTATATAATGTTCTCCTAAAATACTAACCAGAGACAAAGCCATCTATAAATTTACAATCCACCGCTTGAATTAAAGGGGAATGCCACCAAATGACATGCATCATCTCCAGCCATTTTCCGCTCTCTAGTTCTGTCTAGCACTTACTGTCAAGCGAAGTGGCAAAAGAAGTAGCACACAAATAAATGTATTTTTATGAAACAAACAAGCCACGTGCCTCCTTAATTGTTGAGGGTAAAGTTGGTCCATCTACGTGCTCCAAGAAGCAAGTGGTAAAGTTAAGCCTGACGTATAATAACGGTCGCTTTTTTCTACATATCGACCATTTTGAAACGTAGGCTTTGAACCGCTAGGTGGTCGCCATCGAGTGACAATGATATCGATAACCTTGACCACTTGCTCCCTGGTGTACGTTGATGCCACCAACTTTACACTCAACAATTAAGAAGACACACGACTTGTTTGTGGTCTAAAAAGAGATTTCTTTGCGCATTCCTTAGCTCGTTGAAATCAAGTGCTACATAAAACCATGAATCCATGAAAAGTTCCGTAGGAACGATGAGTAACAGACTTGTATTAGCTGATGTCCTAGCGTTTGACCGATCACAGAGACTCGCCTCGACCACCCTTGGAACTAAACAACTAAAACTTTCAATCTGCAAAACTAGATGGCGCCACGTAATTTGTCCTTTTTAAAACTTCAGTATCATTTACAGCTTGTTTGTGTGCTCTCAATGTTATTCATAAATTCTTATTTAAAGTATGCTTTGGAATTCTCAGACGAATAAAATTTATTAAGCTATATTCTTAACTCTTTTCGATATTATTTTTAACCAATCACAAAGCAGTTTGGTTACAAAGAACGCCATGACATGTGTTATGGAATGTGCCACTCGTGCTTCAACTAAAAAAGTGAAATCTTCCAAGTCAACTACCAGAAAGGGACAGATGAGGAAATTCAACTTTATAAACAACAAGAAAATAGTTTGATAATATGGCAAAAAATGTTTGCTCACTTAGTGCAATTATTTTGTTGGTGGTCCGTGTTCATACTGGAGATAAGCCCTAAAGAATAAAATTTGTGGTAAGGCATAGCTACGATTATCTGTTGCACATTTTAAGTCGAAAGACAGGAAGCTTATTAAGTGTGAGACGTCGTATTATGATTTGTGAGATTTTCTGCTGCATTTTCTACATTCTGCGACAAAAAGCAATGAAAAACTGTTTAAATATGGAAATTGTAGTAAAGCCTTTACACTGAAGCTCATGTTTAGTTGCGTTTTGTGCAAACATGGGAGCAAGAAGTGCCTTAATGTTGTGACAATAAGCCTATTAAATACATAGTATGAGGTACTGCAACTTCTGGTGAAAGAGGCTTGTTTTAGCGTAAATGGATTTTTTTTTCTACCGATCGTTCCTTAATCAAGTTTGTGGTGCGCAATTTTCTTTAATATTTAACGTGAATATCAGACGATGTTATACTCGAATACTAAACGGTGTGAAAACCTGGAAATGCAACCTTAGTGGTGCCGCATTTCATACATGATTAAAAGAAATAAACAACTTTTAAATGCCAGATATTTTTATTAGTATCCGTTTTTGAAGTAAGAAATATTGCAATGCATAGTCAACGATTTTTTAATGAGACACTTAAGTGAAAATTAAAAAAGCTACAATTTCGTTGTAAAAGTGTGTAGCAATGTAGTCGAATGGATAATGGTGTAAAACCCTTGAAGTGTGAATTGTATGCTGCAGTATTTTTATTGAGAAGCCGTTTGTTATCTACGGTCGAATTTCACTCTAGCTGATTTTGTAAGGCGTGTGCTACGTCAAATACTAAGCTTCAGCAGGTCCCCTTTTCGGCAAAACAATGAATGCCATTAAAAAAATTAGTGTTTTATAAAAAAAATCCTGTAACTTTTCGTGTTTTTTTTCTTCTATTTATGCTATAGGTTAATTGCTAGAAAATTCTTATTCGTCGTATTTACAAGACACAGTGCAAGACTGCATTTTTTTAGGGTACTTCTACTCCGAAGTAGAGGGGGGGGGAGGGAAGGCTCCCGCTTCAAAATCCTTTACACATATGTCTTTCAAATCAAGTATTAGTGCTAAAAATTGTTTAAAATATGAGTTATAGAAACCGTGCCAGTCTAAAAAGTTTTCGTTAATGAGAAAGCGCCTCCGTTACTCTGTCCAGTAGAACAGACAAACAATTTGTGGTGGGGGACGAATAAATCCAGCTCTGGGTCTGGGGAAGAGCTTCCCTAGAGCATTCCGAGGAACTGAAGCATTTTATGGTACATCACTGCCGAATCCGGCTTCTTTAGAGTACTTATTCATTTCACATATTCTGGCAGAATTTCTGTAGCATTATGACACAATGGGGGAAGAAGTATCGTTA